>JABXWE010002222.1:0-21176 GCA_014611495.1 Limonius californicus | reverse complement strand
TCAATAAAAACTTGATAGCTTGGCTGTCTCCTATTTGGATACCGCCTCCGGTATTCTCGAACTGCATTTTGAGCGTTATCATCGCAAAACCCATAAATAAAATGAATATCAGCATATTCTTCATTGCTGAATAACCTTGGCATTTTGGTACACAACACTGATATGAATAGTTCAAAAACTGACAAGTTCAAAAATTGACTGATAATAATATTCCTTTGTTTACGACAGGCAGCTAGGATTATTAATTTGTAATAGTAAAGGTTTGTATGGTTTTAGTATGGATACAGGAATGCCAAAATTGTTTAACAATATTGAATTATGCTTATGTTCACTTTATTTGTGGGTTTTGTCAATGTAATGCCTTTAGTGGCAGTTCGAGAGACGAGAATACATGAGGCGGCATCCAAATAGGAGACAGCAAAATTTTAAATAAACCCGTCCATGCCATGTGTTCTTGGCATAAACGGCTATTTAATTCGAAAATTAAGTGTTGTATCAAAAATTTCGAAGACATCTTTTATCTTCAAAATTGAATGTAGATTCCAATCATCATAAAATTATCTGCAGAAAGCAGTGGCGTAACATAGTTTTGGCAAAAAAATTGACTGCCCCCCCTTGCGACGACGCCTCTGGTGGCAGTTCAAAGACAAGATTTCGTAATACAATAGAGGCTTAAAAAGCTTGACCGCCCCTAAAATTTAAAATCGATAACTTTCATAGTTTCCGAATTATACAAAAAATCATTTGTTTTTCGCAAAACTTTAACCCTCTGTATCTTTGTTAGTAGTCACCTAAGGAAGTAAGGTCTTATGGACTTTTCTACTTATTTAGAGCTCCTCTATCAGCCCCTAAAGTTTGAAAGGTAAACTTTGGACCACCCTGTATGCGTTTGTTATTTTAATCTAGTAGCTTCAGAAAAATACCAAGACGCTGCCAATTTATTTTGTTTTATATTTATATTATACTTATTGTCTTTCATATTGGTAGCAGTTCGCTTTCCAGCGTTTTGGTAGATTGTCCTAAGAGTGATATAAAAAGTTATATTTAATTTTGGATAGCTAATCAAACATCTGTATGCGCCAGGTTGTAGAGGGTTCTGAAAAGCAACCCCATACCAAAAATGATACCCAATATGCTAAAAATTAACTCATTAAGAAAAGTCGTATAATTTGCTCGATTTATCCTGTATAACACTGTAGAAAAGCTACTAAAATCCATTCATTCCAAACTGTCTGGTAAAAAATTAAACACCTACAATTTGAAAAAAGAAGATAAACCCGCCCTTAAAATTTAGATACATTTCACGTTAACAAGGAACAAAATATAATATTCTTTTTATACAACAAAGACGGATATATTGGCATAGATAAAAACAGAACAGACTGCCCTACAGTGTAAGCTATAAGCCCTTTCCGACCTGTTTTCCTCTACAAAGGTATATTTTTCTTTGGTGTATAAAGTATAAATAGTATATTATATATTTTTTTTAACATGAAATGGTACTAAATCTTACAGGTGTTTATATTTCCATTGGTATAATGGAATGGAATGAGGTAGAATATATTATATATTTATCATCTGTTCTTCATATTGTAGGCGTTTAATCTTTTAGCAGTCTTTTTCTACTGAATCTACTTTTTATACCTATATGTTTACTATAATTTCTTCATTAAAGGAATGTTCCGAAGAAGAAATGGCCGATTTCCCACGTCGCATGCGTGATTGGCTTTTCAACATAATGAGGGATTTGGCTGACCGTAGAGAACTCACACCACATTACCTTAAAATGGAGCGTGAAGCAGAAAGTAACTTGACTCGTCGTTGGACCAATGCCGCTATTTGGAAGTGGTGTGATTTAGATGGACATCCCCCTGACAGGTGAAAAATTTTTTAAATCCAGAATTTTATATTTAACATTCACGTTTCTTATAATACAATTATCAATGTGCTTTTAGATCTGTATCTCGTCATGAACTTTTCCCCATTCGTGCACCATTAATGTCTCTAGAACATTGTATTGCACCCTTCTTAAATGCTTGTGATGTTGATGATAATCATCGTATCACTCTTAAGGAATGGGGTAACTGCTTGGAGTTGGATGAGGTAATTGAAACATAATAAGTGACATGTCGTATTCTATAAATTTGATTATTTTAGGATGAACTGGAAGACAGATGTGATGAAATTACAAATGATGATGACGACGACGACAACTAGTGAGCAGAATTGTCTGTGTATTCACAAAATGTAAAGAATTTAGAAGCAATTTTATTCTAGTATATTTACATGTCATATGGTGCTAAAATAATAAAATCATTTGTAGTTGTAGAAAAAGTTGCTAACATATTTGTGTATCGTGTCTACTGCCTATTGTTCTTTGAATGTAATTATGAACACTGCCATAATACTATTGCTAATGTACTTTACTTAATAATTTTGTACATTTTTAAATTGTAATTAATAGATGTACTTATGATACGGTAGAATTAAAAGTTAAATTGGTGTACTTTTCTGTATAATTATTTCCGCCACTTTGTTTTAACCTTGCTGAAGAATGTACAACTTAAAAGTTTTTACATATACTGTAATAATTTTCTTTGGTGTACTGTATAACAATTGCGTAATCACTATGCAAGTACAATAAAACGCAAAGCCCACTAAAAGTAGAACATGTTCTGTTAATAATGTGCATATACAATGTATTCGACACGAGGATGTACAGAGTGGGTGCCGCATTGCATACTACCAGTGGTTCCCAAAGTGTATAATAAAATTAAAGCTTTCAATAACTGCAAGAACCTAAACATAAAACAAAGTTGCAAAGTAAAAACATTTATGCGATGTATGTGCCCGTTTTTCAGAAACTAGCTTCAAATCTGGCCTCTGTATTCGATACATGCACACAATATCATTTTCAAGTTCGAAGTGATGTCTTACTTTTGTTTTTATGGCAGTTTTAGAAGAGAAACTTCTTGGTCCGCAAGCTCGGGATATTCTTGCATTCTTTTGGTCCAAACTTGATCTACACTCGGAAAAGAAGTCTAGTTCAACATTCCATCACCTGATGTTTCAATAAGTTTGTCCTTCACGTTTGTCGAAATGTCTGCTTGTTCGACGGAATTGTCTAAAAACTGATTGAGTATCCATCTGTGATTGTCATAACTGTTTTGAATTTATTTGAGGAAATAGTCGATGAGCTGTTTATTTAAATTGTGCAAACTAACTTACATATTTGCAAAAACGTGCTTAGCATTTATGATATTATCAAACTTAACTAAATCTTCCATGAGTTCTTGAACCCACTAGAATGAATCAAACTTTTTTTTTCCAATTGAAGTCGACCAGAAATCAAGTTTGCTTTTAACTGCTACAGCAGGCCTATATATTCTTTTGATATGACTGCTGTAGGTATTTGTTTTCTCAAATAATAGATTTATGGATGAATGGATGAAAACCCCTTGTTTCAAGTGCTGCGCAAGTTATTTTTTCATTGAATGAATGAAAGAAAAAAGTCCAATTATATACACGTTTGAATTCAGGCTTAGTGTGTTTATCTTTGCAAATTATTCGGTTATATAAAAAATTGTTTTTATAGCAGACTTGGAGCAATATGGATTGGCTAGTCAGATCTCCAAATTTACTGCACGGAATTTTTTTCTATGGTGTTACAAAACAGCATATCCAAAATGATTTCTACCAACAAATATTTGTTTTGTTGCTTATGAAAAGTAAGGGATCCAACTTCCATTATAGAAGAAATGTACCTCAACTGTTTATTGTTTGCTTTCTTTATTGATTTGCAGCATATTATAATCAACTAGTTTTTCACAGCTTACTATGAAACAGTAATAGTTTAATTTATATCAATGCATTAGAAGAGAGTGACAAAAAGCTATTTTTATTAACACTACCGCTGCACTATTTTGCTCATTGTGGGACATCTGGCATCCATATAGGGTAGTTGGTACAATAATGTAGATCTATAAATGTATCGGCATTTTTTATATCATACACATATCTAACCGTCTCCTAAAATTATATTTTTTAAATACTCTAAACTTTAATTCTAGATTAATTTATGGTGACTTGAAAATCCTATTGTCATAAAGATCTTCCACTGGTGAGCTACTTATCTGCAGATTAAAGCCCTTTCAAGGTCTTACAGGTAAAGGATGACTGTTCTGTGTAATTTACTTGTAGCACTACCTATACAAAACATTTTATGAGCCTGAGTAAAAATAGCAGTAGGCTAACTGGGTAAGTGGTTATTCTTTTAATCCCCAGGTTAGGTAATAGGTACCTATTTTGATAAAGATAGACCAAATTGGGAAAATGGAAAAGAGTTATACCTATTTTTTAAATTTCAGAAAACAGCTACTTTCTTAAGTACATAAAGGTACACTTATACCGTTGTAGTTATGCTTCTGCGAAATATTCACAGACCACCCTCGACAAATCTACCGGATGTTGGGACAAAAGGATTCCAGAACCCGGCGCCTCAGTACTACATCTGGCAGATTAATATTTCGAAGAAAGCAAGGAAAAACAATGAACACCCGAAACGGAACCGACGGTGCTGGTCCAGCAGCAGAAACTGCCACCCAGGCGGCATCCAACACCTCCGGCGTCGGGCCATCCATCGACCGTGCCAGCGTCCGAGTGCCGCAGTTTTGGCCAGAGAAACCGTCGCTGTGGTTTGTGTAACTAGAAGGCCAGTTCGCACTCAATCACATTACACAGGACGCAACAAAATATTTTTATGTAAGTGCTAATCTCGACAGTCGCTACATGTCCGAAGTAGAGGGCATTCTGATTAATCCGCTTGAGAAAAATAAATACATAACACTCAAGGAAGAGCTAATTAAACGCCTCTCAACTTCACGCAAGCATAAAATTAAACAGCTTCTGGAACATGAGTAAATGGGAGATCGCACACTATCACAGTTTCTGCGGCATTTAAAAAATCTAGCGGAAACCGAAGTCCCAGATGATTTTCTGCTTACTCTGTGGATCGGCCGGCTTTCAGGAAGTATGCAAGCTATTTTTGCAACAAAACGCGCCAGCGATTTGGTTTCTGTGGGAAATCTAGCTGACAAAATATTTGAAATATCGCCGAGGGCCCAGATTGCTAGCACTGCAAACAGCGAACATCCACTTATTAATCAGCTTTCAAATACAATGGAACGCGACAACGGAACAAGCATTCGTTCGCGCAAAAGAAGTTCTTTCTGACGCAGCACTTTTGGCCCATCCAGCATCAACACCACCAATTTCAATAATGGTTGACGCATCGGACGTTGCTATGGGAGGCGTACTTCAACAATGGGTCGGCAACGCTTGGCAACCTTTAGCGTGTTTTTCCAAAAAACTTAACGTTGCTCAGCAAAAATATAGCGCCTACGACCGTGAACTATTAGCTGCATCTTCGAATGTTAAAAGATTTCGCTATTTCGTAGAAGGCCGACATTTCACATTGTATACAGACCACAAACCATTGAAGTTCGCATTTCAAGAGAAACCTGATCGCTGCTCACCAAAGCAATTTCGACACTTGGATTTTATTAGCCAATTTACAACTGATATCCGTCACGTCGCTGGGATCGACAATATGCCCGCGGATACTTTATCACGATTTAATGTTTCAGATATTATAGTCACCGTTCCAGCAGGTCCCATCGACTATTAGTCGCTGGAAAAATCTCAGGAAGCAGATGCCGATCTCCAAACATTTATTCGTCCTGATTCTGTAATTACCCTTAAAAAGGTATTTTTCCTAGAACAGAACGCCAATGTTTATTGCTTACATGAACCAGTTCTCTCTGTCCATTCGTCACCAAGCCATTCCGTACTACGGTATTCCAGGCTCTGCACAACTTATAGTATCCCGGGATTAAAGCCACCACCAAAATGAATCAACAGCAAATTTATCTGGCCTTCAATGAATAAGGATTGTAGGACATGGAGCAAACAATGTATACCATGCCAACGGTCGAAAATCTCTCGGCATGTTTCATCACCCACGGGAACCTTCTCCATGCCGTCCTCCAGGTTCGAACATACACATCTCGACCTGGTAGAGGTCCCCTTCCTTCCTCACTGGATGACACATACTGCCTAACATGCATCGACAGATTCACCAGGTGGCCGGAAGCCATACCTATTGCCGGCATCACAGCAGAAACAGTTGCAAGAACATTCTTCTTTAACTGGATAGCCAGATTTGGAGTGCCTCTTCGGATTACCACGGACCGGAGTCGACAATTTACTTCAAATTTGTTTCAGGCATTATCCAACCTCACTGGAACAACACACATCCAAACTACTGCCTATCATCCCTCAGAAAATGGATTAGTGGAACGATTTCATCGTCAACTGAAGTCAGCCATTGAATGTCACACTGATACCAGATGGGTTGAATCTCTTCCTATCGTCCTTCTTGGAATACGCACAGCACTCAAAGAAGATCTCAATGCCACCGCAGCTGAAATGGTTTATGGTGAAAACATTCGTCTTCCTGGCGGATTTTTCACTCCAAGCAAAGAAGACAATGCCGCAGATTTTGTCGTCAAACTACGAGAACATTTCCATTCCGTAAGACCTACACCTGCACAACATCATGGAAAGCACACCATCTTCGTTTTCAAGGAGCTGAAATCATGTTCGCATGTTTTCATTCGGAACGACGCGGTACGCAAACCGTTACAAGCCCCATGCAATGAACCGTTTCAAGTGGCATGTCGTGGAGAGGAAACCTTCATTGTCAACATCCGTGGAAAGAATGTAACGATATCAATCGACAGGTTAAAACCAGCGTTCATTGCCACCGACGAGTCAGTCCTCTCAAATGAAACATCTCCGCCAAAAACGACGCAACAAGCAACGCCATCGACGTCCGCCTCGACTGATAGTCCTTCGGGAATCCAAACGCATCCACAGCCTACAACCACCAGGTCCAGCCGGTGTGTACGTTTCCCAGACTATTTCCGTGTCGGAACCTAACATCGTGACATCATCATTAGCAAGGGGGTGATGTAGTTACGCTTCTGCGAAATATTCACAGACCACCCTCGACAAATCTACCGGATGTTGGGACAAAAGGATTCCAGAACCGGGCGCCTCAGTACTACATCTGGTAGATTAATATTTCGAAGAAATCAAGGAAAAACAGCCCCCGCAGCTCATGGGGCAAGGGCTTGTATAACCGAACACGAGGGTCACACCAGGGGCTATTACTTCGCTGTACCCATTCGTGATTGTTGTTCTGTATTTCGTTTACGTTTGTTTTATGTGTTATTTTGTTCTTTCGTTTAATAAACCGTTATAAAACATTTATTTGTATTAGTGTGGTTTAAACAACAAAACAGTGAAAGTATTACGTCACCCTTTTATAATTATTATTTCAAACATTGGCTTGGCTTGGTTTAGTACACGTCAGTGTATCATGTAGTAGTGCAATTTTGCTATACAACAAATAAAACCTTCGCAATAATTTAAAAATAATTATATTATATTTTGTTTAACAACTATTCATTAGAGATTGTAGTTATACAGTATTAGAAATAAAAAATTACACATCTGTAAAAATATAAATTATAAAATAAAGGATTGTTGGCAGCAATGCCACTTAATGATAAGTATTAACTAATAGTTCACCACACAGATGTTGAAAAAAAGTGTTAAATATTTAAACATATATAGTAGGTTACGTACAAAACCAAGTTATAAAGTATTAATCAACATGGGTCCCCAAAGTAACCGTTAGCGAGATATGAGCCATTTTCCAAATACCATCATACCACGTTGGTACCGCACCTTTTCATAAATGCTGAAATTGTCTAGTTCAGCAGCTTTGTTTGCAACTGGGTAGGAATATTTACAGATGCTGTGTGCATTAATCTAAAATCGCTGTTGATTAAGAGCTTTTGATTTTTACTTTTTCCAATTAATTGTTCAGTTTTTTTTGTATTTAAAAATTGAAATAATTTTAAGGTTTACCTTTCTAAATGTTCCTGCTATTTGCACAATATCTGTATCAATTATGATATTGACTTCTGATACATTATCTTCTGCCTATTCAGAAAATAATCTATATTTTTTACTAACTCGTACTTCAGGGCATTTTTCTGAAATGCTCTTACAGTTGCTTATATCGTTCGCTTCGCGTGAAAATTAATCAAATTGTGATCTAGTTTAGTAATTCAATTTTAATTTAATTTATAAAATAAAAGCTTCTTCTCCTCCTTCTGTTGCTTCTTTTAGTGGAAGTTAGCTGTCATTAAGGCTAAATCAAGTATAATTGTCTTTTTTTACAATGTTTTATTAATTTTTTAATATTAGATAGTATTGTAAAACATACTGTTGAACTTAATTTAAAGACCGACGTGCATAATATATAGACGTCGGGTGGCGTTGGTAAAAATGATGGACTTTATAAAAAAAATGTTAATTCTTTGTTTTACTCGTTTTTGTTTCAATTTCTCCCATTTTTCGTGGTCTGGGCCTTGCACCCCCCAAATGGCCGGCCTTGCCTGCATGGAAAAATATTCACTTCATTTCACGATTTCTGAATGTAAACCTCTCCTGTGTCTCTTGTGTTTTCTCATTCACTCAAATTCGGCTGATTTTTTTATATCGGTTATCCATCGCATTAAAGGGCTGCCTTTTTCACATTTTCCTATACCTGGTCGCTATTTTTGAATGATATTTAACCCTTCTTTGTCCCTGTATCTTGCTGCATAGCAGCGTAATTCCACTTTCGCGATGCTATTTTTTCGGCGATATATGCGATTTTTGTAATACCCCTTCTTTGATCGTTTCTTTTGCGGTCTTTTATAGATATGTTGAGCATTAATTTGTCGCTCTGTTGCCCTCTGGGTTACACACAGTTTCTGCATTGATTGTTTTGTGTGTCCAAGATTGTGCACCGTCCGTGAGAAGGGAGAGAACGCATTGATCGAATAAGCGGGCCCAGAGGCGTATACGAATGTTTTTTAATGTGTTGTTTCATTTTCCGAAGGCAGCGAATCAAATTTAATATCAGTACATATTTAATTTTCATCAATGATGGCTTGCGGGATTGTCAGTGGTAGTACCACGGCTGTTGGCCATTGTCGGGGCGGTCTAGATCTCTATACCTGGTTTCACACTTGCCATGCAGTATGGAGAAGATACAAATGCAATGTTGACAAATTTATTTGTACATTTTGTTTGAGGTAAACATTTGGTTCTTATCACACAAAGGTTTAAACTTTAAAGTGTTAAACCTTCAAAGAGTAATTTGCCTAGGCCAAGCTGCCAGGCAAAGGCACCCGCCGTAAGGGGCAAGAGGAGGCGTTTGCACCCTCTTGGAATTCCCTATGTATTTTAATACATTAAATGTTTTCCTTTACATGAAAACATTGTTCACGTTTTGATTACCTACTTTGCCCTACAATTTTTTTCTTTTCGCTCCAGCCACACGACGCATTTTCAAATAAAACCTACCATTATGATTGTCAAGATTTCCTCATAATATGTGGGTTTCGTCTCCAAAGAGGAAAACGAGAGATATCGAGAATAGCTTTCCTGCGCGCACGTTGGCGTGTCTACATATATGAATGGGAAAAATATACTTTGGCCTCGTTACACCCCGGAAAAATTTCTGAAGGCGCACATGCTGCCTTATAGTATTTAAGGTTAAATTTATTTATAAATATTTCAGAACCTCTGAATACTTACTACATTTCAATAAATTCAATCTGACGTACTATTGTTAAGAACTGACGGATACTGGCATCACTGCCACTAGTTCTCCCATAAAAAAATAATAGCCCTATCCTCTCCGCACTGCATGGCAAGTGTGAAACCAGTTATAGATAGTTTGAGACTAGTTTATTCTTATAGTGCGATGGTTTCTTAGCTCCTTATAACACTAGTCTGATAAGTGATAATGTTAAAGCTTCTAGAATACGTTCATAGCGACGCGCGCATCTCGAATGAAATAATTCGAAATATTCGATTATGCAAACACCGAGATGTTAATAATTTATTCGAATGATAAAAGCTTCTCGGATTACTTTTGTTTCGTTGTTCGACTGATAATCGAAATATCGTTTGTGTAGCTATGTAATTTGAGTAGCATTTAAATGAATTTGTAACTCGAGAAGATACTAAACGATACACTACAAAGCAGCATATTTATTTGACTTGTTTTGTGTGATTGGGTCGCATGTGCAGCTGAGTTAGTAAAATACGAGTAGCTTTTTACAATTTACATATTCTGCAGACGCACAAGGTATACTGCATCGCTTCGGTTTTTTAAGATTAATCCGACCAATAAGAAGGCTAGTAAAGTGCAGATGTAGTGTATCCTAATACGTCTGCAGTTTGCTTGCTTGCTTTGAAAGAGCGAGAT
Source organism: Limonius californicus (assembly GCA_014611495.1). Taxonomy (NCBI): domain Eukaryota; kingdom Metazoa; phylum Arthropoda; class Insecta; order Coleoptera; family Elateridae; genus Limonius; species Limonius californicus. Next base: position 10,783 of record JABXWE010002222.1, on the reverse strand, counting down.
CTAGGACGCGGTTTTCCAAGCATCTCTATGCACTTAGGCCACATTTGGCCCATTGTACACCCTAACTAAGAATTTTGCCTATCTGGGGTAATTCCAACCCCAGTAGTGATTTTTAACGTGTCACACATCGTAGTGGCACGGGACCTACGGCTTTACTTCTTATCCGACAGAAGGCGCATTTTTAGACTTTTCCTCGCAGTTTACTTCGATTGTCTAATTGTCGATCAAGTCGTAAAGTGCAGATGTATATGATAGCACGTCTGCAGTTTATTACTGTTTGTAAAATGTAAATGTATTTGCAATATAAAATCTAATTTTCTGAACAAATAAATATGATGTAATCGTAACTAAAACAGATCTACTCTTAAGTAAATACAAAAATACCCTATAAATATTACTGTTCTCCGCGAAAAATCACTCTTGAACTCACTTCTTAAATTAATAAACAAATAATAACACAACTCTAGTTCATACGTAATCTAATTTTTTAAACAAATAAACATAATGTAATCGCAACTAAAACAGACCTACTCTTATGTAAATGTAAAAATACCCTATAAATGATAATGTTCTCCGGAAAAATCACTATTTCCTAAATTTATTACCACCTAGACCAATGTTATTCTCTACACAATGTTGCAGTTTATGGGGTGGTCTTTTTTGCTGTTTTCTGCTAGATTTTCCAGATTTTCGTTCAGCTAACGATGCTTTTCTACCTGTCATTGCAACTTTTCGTCTTGATATTGATGTCGGCTGAACGGGTATTTTTTTCCCTTTTCTTAATACCATCTGCTTCTTATTTTTAGATAAAATTCCTGTATATTTAAAAGCACAATGCAAGCCTGGTATCAACGACTGATTTGATTTGGCATACTTGTTACAGTTGTCCAAGTATTTTATTATAGCGGGTCCAAAAGATTCAGGGTCATTTTCAAGTCTCGACATTATTTTTGCTGATCTTGTTGGCTTTGGAAGGAAGAAACATCGCAAGAAGAAATGTTCTGATTTGAGGTCGTTGCAATAGCTCCAACAATTTTCAGTGTATCAAAGGTAGATGAATTTGCAGATTTTCCCAATGCAATTTCATAAAGGATATGCTTGGAGTGGAGCGATAAGATATTAGTTGTTGTAAATATATTATATTTTTTGGCAACAGCACCTTGATGCTTGCAATGGTGGCCATTATAGCCAACTGGACATGAACATTTGAAAACAAAGATATCTACGTCGTAAAAAATATCTGGATCTCTCGAGCTGTTAACTATAAAATCCATGTATCCAAGACTGATTATATTATAGACTTCATTATCTCTTTCAACAGGAAAATACTTTTTTGCAACAGCTTTAGAAACTCTGTTAAAGATGAGGACCATAATACGCTCTGTAAAGTAGGACTCAAAACTAGTGATTATAAAATCTGTCAGTTGGGTTAAGTTAAATGCTTTTGTTCTTTCTAGTGGTATATCTTTTAACAGTCGAAACATAACTTCTGTATAATTATTTTCATCAGATCCTCGTGCCATGAGATCATTTCTATACAGTAAGCACCACATCTCAATCCGATCAATTATATGCTCCACATAATCAGCGAAATTCTGATACAAACATTTTTAGTAAAATTTTATAAGAGCTGTTTCAGCATCTCCGATATTTTTTGACATTCAAATATCTTTAAATAACCTATAATGAAGTTGACTATCTTCTTTCAAAATTCCATATTTGGCCGTAGTGACCCATTTCCAACAGGATTCTAAAACATGAAAAGTACACAACAACATATTTGCATTAGGCTAAACTGTCTGAAGTGCTTTTCTCTCGCCGAGATCGTCATCAGTTAGAATTACTGAAGGTGTAATTTTCACTGGAAGAATTTCATAAAGCGACTTAACAGCTTCCAGAAAGACGTCTAATTTTTGACTATTTGTCAAAATGCACCCAATAGGCAATCCGCCTGCAGGCGACTGTGTTACAAAAAAGTATACCTTGTGGTTTTCTACATCGCAGTTGCCTGATGAATCCACGAAGATTTGTTTGTGGTAATAATCTTGCTACGCGCTGCATAATAGGCGAACATACCGTAAAGTGGGTTGTATAGTAACAACTCGCGACATTAGCGGGTTTATATCTTTCATTCGAATGTGTTTAATGAAAATGTAATTATTGGAAAAGTGTGGTCCCGCACAGTAGAATACATTACGTAACTAATATTTTGCCCAAAAAAATCAGTTTTCACCATATAAATTATTATATTGTTTGTTTCTATTCACCTTCGATGTGGGGTCAATAGAAACAGCCATTGATTTCCCGCATATTTTACGTTTACAAGGTATGTAGGTGACTAGAAACAATAAAAATGTTTTTAAATCATATTAGAATTCATTTTTTTTAAATAACCGCTTAAATTAGCAGGAATATAGGTTAGGAAGTAATAAATGAATAAGTATATGTATATATTAAAAAGTTTAACATGGCAAATAGGTAGTACACCAAAAATTTTGTGGTTTTAATTTAAAGGCTATGGCTACAGTCCCGCAAGTGGGATCTTCGTAAAAAAACTAAAATCCCGCAGGGGAGTGGTTTTTATGGCCACGCCCACAAGTTGCGGGATTACCTACGAAACATTTCAATCCCGCAAGGATCATCGCTTTCCCGGCTGTTTACTTTTAAATCGAAGGAAATGTGTTTTTGTGATTTCGACAGTGTAAATGTGTTAAGTATTTAATGTTAATGGTGAATTGTGTTATTTATAAATAAAATATGTACCAAACGTTTAGTCTAAACTGCTTCTACAAAATTCAACAAGTGTTAAATCGTAAGTGAGGTTATGCTTTATGAAAAAAGTAAAATATTTACGTTGTTTTCAAATTTTAGTGGCCCAACATGGAACCCAATAAACCTTTCACCAGTTAAGAAGAATTGCAAAGTACAGTTGATGCATATGAAAAATAATTGCGTACAATTCTGGAAAAGGGATGCAAAGACGTTAAAAAGTGCTGAAGAAACAATATTTGAAGAAAACCCCATGTATGAAAAAATATTAATTGAAGAAATAGGTGAAGAAATAACAATTCGTGAAACTGCTAATACTGATCGGGAAGAATTTAAAGATATTTCCATGCCGGTATGTACATACATATATTAAATCCTAGTAATTTAATATTTCTTATCTTTTATAACATAATTTTTAGAATACCATTAAAAGCCGTGGAAGGCTAAATGGAAACATCACATCAACAAAATGGAAATATTTTACCAATTTCGTATTTTCTCTTTAAAATCCCTAATTTAAAAATTGAAAAATACAGAACGATATATTATAACCTTGTCATCTTGTTGTGTCAATATTGTGTTCCTTAATATTACAAAACAAAAATTACAAAGCAAAAATGAGAAAATAATGCAATGAAAACAAGTTTTTCACATTTTATTCATAAAGTGGCTAGGTACGTTAGGTAAAATCTGGGTAAGTGTGGAATTTGCGGGACTAATTATTCTTCGGAAATATCCCGCAACTTGTGGGCGTGACCATAAAAATCACTCCCCTGTGGGATTTTAGTTTTTTTAGGCAGATCCCACTTGCGGGACTGTAGCCACAGCCTAATTTAAAACATTTTGATTCATGTCAAATGTCAAAAAGCCCCTTCTGCGACCTTTAGCATTGTCTTTTTTCACTGCTCTTTTGGGGCCAGTTTTACTACAACTTGCTCATAAGAAAATACACTGACATCGGGAACTTCTGGAAATGCATAAACATATCCTGAAGTCTGACGACTTCGTAAGAATGTTTCTTCAAACTCCTTGTAATTTTCATCGAATTGGGCCATTTCCAATAAAATATTTGTACTTATTGTATTTCGCGGATTTTTCTACCACAAAGGCAACAAGTAACCACATTGATTTTTCAATTTCCTCAATTTTAATTGGCAAAACGTTAGTAAAAAACATCCCATGCATGTATACTTCAAGTTGATTTTCATTACTGGTAGACTTTTCTATGAGCAATATATCATTTTTTTCTTGATAACGTTCTTCTACTTTTTGTTGGCCCCCGTCTTCTACTACTTCTTGAATTTCATCACTTTCTTCCTCAAAATCTACTGGACCCATACTGCTATCGCTGTCATGGAGTGACACATGATCCTCTACTTCACTCTCACTTGCATCAGAAAAATCGGCCCCTGTAAGACTTTTCCTTGCAAGTACCTCAACTTTTTTGCTTCTCTTTCTCTGAGTGCCACTGGTACTAGCAATCTAGCATTTCCATATCGCAATTCGTGTAATAGTGATACAACGGAGTTATTCACCTGCTCTGTGACTTCGATATCCTTAGTAGATTCATGTGGAAGCCTACTTAAAACCTCTTTGCGATTCAAGGGAAAAATTCCGCATTTTCTGAATCGGGATTGAACATTTTTTTTTTTTTTGTTCTATTTCACCCATCAATTCTTTAAGCAAATGAGGAAATTTGTCTTTCGGTACACTTGCAGCTTGCTTCCCAGACCCCATCCTCCATTTCTGCATTACTTTTCGCCAACCTGCCTTGAGCGGTTATATTTTATACTAACCTCTATTTATTAACCCTCTGGAACTATGTTTTCCATTGTTTATGCCACTTTTTTAAAATCGTATTATAATAAAATGTTACACGCCTACACAAATATTTTCTTACACCTATATCTCTAAATGCAAACTGCAGACAACAAAGGTCTTTCAGCGTCTGCAGTTTAGGCCGCAAGCTAAGTTCCAGGTCGATCCTACCCGAACATTTGCGAATCGTTTGGCTAAGCGTTGTGCGTCTGCAGAATACGTATATGCAACCGGGCAGGCTTAAGTCGTGATTATGTATTTTTATTTTTCCATACTTAAATTCAAAAATATTAGTTGTAGAATTTGTTAGATTGATTATTATTCAATTAAATATATTATTGTCATAAACTAGATAAATAAATAAAATTATTTCAGCAATTTAGCCTATGTTACTGTTTGTCGATATGAAGCATCTCCATCCAAACATCTCTAAGCACTGTATTGTACATTCTAACTAAGAATTTTGCCTATCTGGGGTAATTCCAACTCGAATGTCATTGTTTAAAAATATCAAATAAACAAAAGTTTTTGATCTTAATCAGTTACGATCATTACTTATCTGTCCGGTTTTTCATATTACCTTTCCGTTAAAAAAATCTAGTGGCTACATTGGTCGTCATGATTACGCTTGTAAAGATATAAACTATTTATCAATTATAATAAAATAATTAGAAATATCGCTAATATTTAACAACTTATAATATAACAGGGAAAACCATAAAACGGCATTTACAATCAGGTTAATCCTACAATGTGACGAAATTTAAATACATACCTATAGAACAGCATCCGATCTAAAACCGAAAAAAAAAAACAATTCGAAACCAGCGCGGGAGTGCCAGGGAGTAATCACTCGAAAGGCAGGATGCGAGACATATTGCCGAAATGCGCGCGCATTTTTGATTCGAATGATTAATTCGAATGAATATCTGGATTATTAAAATCACTCGAATACTAATCATTCGATTATGCCTATCACTAACTAGTGCCTTTATTATGAGTGAAAAAAAAATGTTTTAACAACACTAAGTTATAATTATGTGATACAATTTGACGTCATATCTACCAGATTATGGCGTTATCGAAAAGTTTTTTAAATGGCAATCAATACTTTCCGTGGAAAATGGGATAGAATTTTATTTCTCTTTACAACCAAGTAAAAATATAAGTCTGCATCCAAAGAATTTCAAGAAAAATCAAGTTTAACATCCCAGTCTGTTATTCGATGAGAATATTGAAGAGAAATAAATATTGCATTGAAAAAGATCTACATTAAACGAATGCGATTCACTAATCTCAACTGTAATGACAGTGTCTGTTTATCTATTAAGGGGATTGTAAATTGATCTGCCTGAGAAAGGATCTTATTCACCCTGTAGAAGTTTTACGCCTTCAGTTGAGAATTGTTTGCTCTAGAAAAAGATAATACTTTTCTGGAATGCTTATTCAATAAAAATATGGATATTTGTGTGAAGTAAACAACCCGTATGAAAGTATTTTTGACCTCAAATATTTTGAAGATGATTTGTGTAAATAAATATTTTGAAGAGGAACTCTTTTAAAATCAGATGCTTACAATGGTCTCTATTTCTCTATAACTGCATCAGATTTAAGAATTTCTAACTTTTTCATTTGCAGCTATATTAGCTATTGGGTGAACTTTATTTTTAATATACCTAAAGCTTAAATATTTAGGAGCGAGTTTTATTATTGACGTTTCTATGCTCTTAAAGTTCGGTTTTTTAAATATTATTTTCGGCTTTTATTTTGCATATTGTCATAAGGAATTTGCTGATAATTATAGGTTCTACTTTAAGGAAAATAGATTTGTAAGTGGATTTTCGGCTGTCGGAATTTCCAATGATTATTGTATTTACTAGTTATTGCTGTGGGTTAAGCCGATTTTTCAGGTATTGAAAACAGGTAGAAGCTGTATGCTGAAGAGGAGGCGTTTTAGTTCATGGGAAAAATTTTATGTATTCATTGAAATAAAATTATTTCGTTACTTATCTCACTTTTATTTATATTTTAAATGGGAATTTAAGCTTTTATGTTACTAATTAAATAACAGGAATTCGAACTTAGAATGAAAAGTTTATAAAAACAGAGTTTCAAAAAGAATAAAACAGATACGTTTTAAGGTAGAGAGCTATAATACTTAAAATTTTTCTTATGAAGACAGCTGTTTGACGCATGTTTTATTATTTGGTAGGGCCCCTAGAAGTGAGATATAAACACATACAGAAAGTTTTAATCAGAAATCAGAATCAGAAAATCGTTCATAAAATTTCTCCTAATTATTCGTTTTAACTGTATTTTATCTATAATTTAAAAAATAATAATAGTCACAATTTTATATATCTGCCTTGCACTAACAGACTGCAAATTATTTTAAATTAGAATTTAAACGGCTGCTAAAGTAGTTCAAAATAAGTTAGAAATTAATGTATTTTTTATTGTCACCGTATTTACTTTAATTGGGTAAATACTCGATTTTAGCTGAGGCAACTCTCTTAAGCTTTTCCCTACAAAATAAGTATTAAATATTATACCTCAACATCTATTACAATTTGTACCTACTTTTCAATGTGTAAAATAGCATGTATTTAATTTTCTATTGCATTTAAAGATATGCAATAACATATTATTGTTTTATTTAGTTGTATTTAATTACAAGCTAAATAATTTTAGTTAAATATTTAAAGATTCGAATTTAATGGAATGAAAAATAAGAACATTGTTTATATTTTTAAAAATCGTACATTCAGGATTGCCTCAGAAGATCGTAGTTCAATCAATTTTCAATTTTATTGAAATTTTCAAGTGGCGATTAAAAATGAATTAGGATGTTTAATATTAGTTCCCTATTCATATATTCTCCAAAGTTAAGAATGTAGCTAAGTTTGCTCTTCCCCGTAATAAATAAACTAACGGTAGCAAGTTTGATTACATTGTTTGTACTTAAAAATTGTAGGCATTAATAAACGGTAAAATTTTGACATAACTTTAGTATGCTTGCAGATTGTTTAATACGATGAATATGTTGTTAACTGTCTAGCTTTTTGCGGCCATTATAACGCCTTCGTGCCGACGTATATTTAGACACCGCCAAGCAACCAACAAGCCACGCTGTACGTCGGTTACATCGATTTTATTCAAGACCAGAAATTAAAGGTTCTCATTGGTTGCTTCGCTCACGTGACTGATTTGCGTTTGCGCACTGTGCCGAATTTAGTTTGGCGCGCACACTTTAGTGGAGACGTCGGTTGTAGAAGGTGTTGTTAGGCTTGTATTCGCGTTTTGAGTTGTGTAAGGCGTAGTCGTAATAAAAATGGTAAGCTAGCCGAATATATATTGTAGTTTATTAATTAGTGAAGCCAAATTCAGTATGTGTCATAAATGTTTCGCGATAATTGCTTTAATTGGTTGTTCTGTTCTAGGCTGGAGGCAAAGCTGGTAAAGATTCCGGTAAAGCAAAGGCGAAAGCCGTTTCGCGATCGGCCCGCGCCGGTTTGCAGGTAATGTAATTACACATTTTACATATAATTTCGGTTATCAATTTTCATTGTTTATAAAGATGAAATGTCGTTTAAATTTAAAATCGAAATACGGGGTTTGTTACATGGGTTAATATAAATTTTTGTTTTTTTTTTTGCCTAGTTTCCTGTGGGCAGAATTCACAGACACTTGAAGAATCGCACCACAAGTCATGGACGTGTTGGTGCCACCGCGGCTGTTTATTCTGCAGCCATTCTAGAATATCTTACTGCCGAGGTGAGTAAAAATATGGCGGCCATGTTTGTTGTGAAATGCTGGGGAACTATTTCCCGCCATAATTCAAATGTTGAATTATTAACTGTTTCAAAACTTGAAAATGTTTGATAAATTGTATAAAAAAGTTATTTGACTTAATTTTATATCAGTTTATTTAATTAAATGTTGCAGTTCGTAAATTTGAAATTCAAGATTTGTAGCTATTAATTGTTTTTATTGTAGGTAACGTAGAATAAGGTTGTAATGATGTTTCTGCGTATTAGAACTTGCCATTTTGTTCAGTTTTGGTAGACCAATATTTCGTGTGGTGTACTGAAGTGTTTCAATTTGAATATGGCCATAACAATATATTTAATGATACCCTACTTTCACATTTCTGATTTATAGTTATGTTAATTAGTCTTTATATTTATAGAATTTTTAAGTTGATTATGAATTGCTCCCTATCACTTCTTGAAATTCGGTATATTTTACAGCTTTTTAAAAATTAATCTCAACTGTTTATGACTCACCTTTGTTATTAATCATCCAATGTTGCAGGTGTTGGAGTTAGCAGGAAATGCTTCCAAGGATCTGAAGGTAAAGAGAATAACTCCCCGCCATTTACAGTTGGCCATCCGTGGAGATGAGGAACTGGACAGCCTTATCAAGGCTACTATTGCGGGTGGAGGAGTTATTCCCCACATCCACAAATCGCTTATCGGCAAGAAAGGGGCACATTCACAACCGGCTTAGGATTGTGGCTTCAAAAGCATTGAAATGTATAGATTTATTATTTTTTTTTTATTACTATGTAGAAGTAATGTGTCAATAATGTGTTTTAATATTGTTGAGCACATTTATTACTGTTTGTTGTAAAAGCAACCGCTCATTACTTAACTATTCAACGTTTTGGAGTAATTGCAAAAATTACATATTAGTTGTAATATTAAAAAAAATTACAGTAAATGATAATTCCGTTATGTGCCTTGAACATAAATTACATTAATATTGAATGACATCTTAAATAAGTTCTTTTAATGTATAATCTAATGTATTTGTCTTAGTTCATATATCTGTGCCCATTTGTGTTCTTAATTACTTCAAGAAATAAAATACTTTTTGTAAACTGTCGTAACTTAACTGTTCACAGCATTTAAATTAATAGTATATAATTGTCCACTAATGATTTAGTCCTGCTTTATATAAAGGATGACTTTTGCAACGGTTTGATAGTTAGCTTTGAAAGAAATGTATAAATTTGTTCCTATATACTTGTATTGAGTTTATCCGAATCCAAATTTTTTGCTGAGATGTGAAATATAAATTTTGAAACGATTACTGTCGGAGATGAAGTTATTTTTATCATTAATGTATTCTTATTGGTATTCCACTGACACAAATGCAAAATGTGCTATGACGTTATTTGATACTATAAGAGTATATTTTTGACCACTTTTCCTGAAGGTCCTAAACAAAGTATGTTTAAAACATTGGCATTGTAGAGCTCAAATGGCGTTTAAATACAATAAGTCATATTACAACTTGCTGGTTATTGTAATAATTGTTTTTTACTACCGACATAGGACATTCATGGGACAGTATGAAATAAATGACATTTGATGTAATAATTATAAATTATAGAACAATGTTTGACACTGCCCCATATTGCATGATTAAATAGTCGCCTTGAATATTACTGCTACCTCTCATCTATAAGAAACAATATAGTAGATGATGAAGCAATACTTTGCATTTTCTTTAGTCTAGAAAGATTTTCACTTTTTGAAATTGAGTAGAAGTTAAGTTAACTATGCTGAAAAGGTATTCTAAAGCTAGTTTTCTAAGGGCCGGTTTTATAAAAGTCTCGGTTGACCAACCGACGGTTGGATCGTCAACCTTCGGTTGAGCATGTTGTGGTTTTATAAAGCGTTTCTAGGTGATAGTTGAAAAAACCCACGTTATTTCAGGTTGGCAACACTGGCGATTGAGATTGAACCAATCAAATTCGTCTTGTTCCTTGTCAGTAAATTAAAGTTTCGAAGATGTCGCTGCCAAAGCGCGGGAATTATAAATTTTGCAGAGTAAATCACCTCTGAAAGAGATGTTACAATAATATTATATTAAAAAGTACAATACCAGATTCGTTTGAGGTGTTATAAATGATAGCTGTTTAGAATTTGTTACTTTACATCAATAATAATGACTGCTTGATATAATTATGTATAAAATGCAATGATGAGTACAGGTAACCTCACTTTTATACGACTGTACAGTAGACTGCAAATAGGGCTGCGGGTGGCTCGGAGGTGCGCGTTGACAAAACAGTGGAGTGGGAAGCGGAGCTCACTTTTTACTTGACTCTCGAGCGAGTAACATAGGTACATTCCCTTAAAAAGTAGCAGCTTCCAAAACTTATTTGTTAAACTTGCTCTTAATTGAT
>JABXWE010002221.1:0-51401 GCA_014611495.1 Limonius californicus | reverse complement strand
GTTGTTCTATTTTTAAATGGTTTTTTTGGATTGTTGTTAATTGTTAAGAACACAAATATAACACAGAGTAAAAAAACAATGAACGAAAAAGATCTTAAGAAGACAGGAAAGATTATTCAATGAAACACACAAACTCGAGTTGACACTAATACGGTTAAACAACTGCAACTGAATTTGATTGTTTTTTGTTTTTGTAACATAGACGACCATTAATCGTCAAATACAAATATATATGCTTCAGATTACAATATCCCCTATTCACATTTGAGTAGTTTATATTTTTTTACTATTTGAAAAACCCACAGTTTTTTATTATTTTATGCAGAGAGGAACAATAAACACATAAATAGAAGAAGAACTTTCATAGGATCATTGGGAATTTACAGTTTGAAATACGTATGGTTTAACTTATTCCTTAACCAATTCAAACGTGCTCCAAAACACATTTGTGCAATATTTGATAATAATATTGCATATAAATAATTCGAATCGAAAAGGGACCTCTGTTCTTGCCGAGAAATATAGACCAACTGATTAGGCCGAATATTTGGGAAAGGTACTCGAATTACAAGTTGAAATATAGAAAATGCAATGAATTTTCAGTTGAAAGCCGCCTTAAGCTGTAGGTCTCATCTCTCCGCATAAGTAGCATGAATAATCGTGATTTAATAATTTATGTGGAAATGTTTCAAGTATGAGTTGATAAAATTCTAACTCGAAATCAGCACCGAATTATTAATAATTTAAAAGTTGAATATATAGAATATGCATAGCCCAAGCAGTATACTCACACTATAAATGCGATCTTGCATATGTTTTAAATAAAATACAGACGCACTACATTCTGATACCGCAACATGTATCATAAAGCGAAATACTTTCGAACTATAGCAGAATATTTACATAATTTAAGTGAATAATGTTACATCGAAAAGCCACCAGCGAAAAAATCATACAATTAATGTTAAATTCAATAGCTTTTCCAAAATCAGCACGATTGTGGTTTCTTTACAAAGTTTAGTGCCATAAAATCAGGAAATAATAGAGACTAATTGCATTCACTGATATCGAGGCGTGAGGTTCACAAGGTAAAATAGAGAGAATAGGAACCCGACAACTTGCAAAGAATGTAAGGTAACAATAGACTACAAATCAGTGCCGAAAGCCATTTTGTTAAAAGTTTTAGCTCAAACAAGTCAGATTTTAAGATATGTCCAAAGTTTCATTGTTGCGTTTCCTTAGAATTTTGTATTTCCTTGTTAAATACATATTCCTGAAAACTAAATATAGAAGTAAATAAATAAACTTAAAACAAACAGATTTGAGTAAAATCAACAGACTAACGATTATTTTATTAGGAAATTCCTTACCTCCATAAAACAAATTATCATTTAAAGTAGAAATAGAATTAAAAAATATAAATCCTTCAACCCAAAACGATACAAAATAAGCTATTTGTTGTCTTAATTAGATGAGCTAGTTAAAATATCCTGCGAATTTTAAGACCACCAACTTTACTGCGATGCAATAAATTATATTTAGGAGAGTTGCCGGCCCCTACAACTGTATTAAAATATATCAAACGAAAGAGACCGCAATCATTGAACCATCAAACCTCAGCTTTAAAAAATCGCAATTTAGCTGAAACTTAACCTGTATGTTTAAATTATGTTAAACAGGTTTTTGGGATTTTTTGGGTATATTCGGCACGAGCATTAATCAATTTTAAACTCTTCTGTAATTGTGATTAATATGTTAAACTAAATTAGATTTTCTCCATTCTAGCTCCAAGTTTTAGAAAATGCCCCTTGTGTAGAAGCAATTATTTTGTTGATACATCGAATCCATCGAGCATAAATTGCTGAAATATACAGAACGGAACACAATATACTGAAATCACAAAGGCCTCCCTTATCTATTGTAAATGTTTGCCATAAAAAGCGAACTTTTTGCGGTGGGAACCGAATTTAAATCTAACACGTGCTGGAAGGCAGGTGGCTTGTGGCAGCAGTGTTTGGTCAGCATGTAGAAGAAAAGATCTGCGGTTTGATGCTTGACCACTCACCCGCACTACGCCAAAGACTTTAGCCGCATACAGCAGCTGACCAAAATAACCTGCTGGACCATAGACAATATGGTATGTAAGAAAATATCTTAGGGTGGCTAGAATAATGCAACAGAAAGTTGAAACCCGAAAAATGAAGAAAAAATGAATTTAATATGAAGCAGACATACATTTTTGGTTTTTTCTTTACCTGTAAGTATTCAACTTTAAATCAGAGTTAAATGGGTCTTCCTAGAGTATTTCTAAAGAGGTTTTCTAAGCTGAGACTGTTTATTTTCTCATCTATTGTAAGGATACACCGATAATACTAGATACATCACGTTTGGTAAATAAGCAATAGCTTAGTGAGCTTCCTTACTGGTATATTTACGAATATGGAATTTATTTAGCAAATCGTGTATTTATAGATATAAGTTTTTCTGGTAGATTCTAAAATTAATAAACCTTATATTTGTGTAGACAGTCCCTCAGTAAGTTCAGGTTTATTGAATTAAAGGTAATACTTGGTTGGATCTCCAACTAATATCTCTAACATACAACTACATATTAAAATATTTTCATAAATTCCAAAAATTGGTTACACACTTTTCGAATATTTTGAGTTTATCACTAACCTAAGTTGATTTATATCTACTTTTACTCTACTTTGGCAATTTTGAAGAGCAATAGGATTGTAAATTAAACATAGTGACGATGAAACCTATATTTGAAGGATAAAATCTTAAACTTCAACTGGGCTCTAATTGTCGACACTTTAAACTCAAGTTTTTGAAGGGAACTGATAAGTTCAGTTCGCAATTTTCACGTTAAATCCTATATTTCAACTCTACAATCTAAATCTTATAATTAGCTCCAATTATGCATACTTTAAACTTAAGATTTTGAAACACAACACGGAGTTTAAGGTAAAAATAGTGACAAACACATATTTAATTGGTATAATCTAAATCCTAAACTTAGTTTTAATTGTCGACACTTTAAACTCAAGACTTTGAAGCAAAATTAGGTACGGCTTAAATTCTAATTAAGACGTTAAATTTCATTTCTGTTATTAAATCTTGAACTCAGCTCTAACTGTCGACACTTTAAACTAAAAAATTAGAAATTACGTTAGAACTTAAATTCGAAATTTAGACGTTAAATCCTATACTTATTTTTATTATCTAAATCTTGAACTTACCGCCAATTGTCGATACTACATGTTTTTTTTAGCGAAACTGGAGTTTCAGTTAAATATTGTGACGATAAAACCTATATTTCAAGGTTAAAGTCTTAAACTTCAACTGAGCTCTAATTGTCGACACTTTAACCTCAAGTTTTTGAAACGAAATGATAAGTCAGTTGGCAATTTTCACGTTAAATCCTATATTCCAACTCTACAATCTAAATCTTAAAATTACCTCCAATTATCCGTACTTTAAGCTTAAGATTTTGAAACACAACACGGAGTTTAAGGTAAAATAGTGACAAACCCATATTTAATTGGTATAATCTAAATCCCAAACTTAGTTCTAATTGTCGACACTGTAAACTCAATATTTTGAAGCAAAATTACACTTAAATTCTAAATTAAGACGTTAAATTTAATTGCTATTATCTAAATCTTGAACTTAGCTCTAACAGTCGACACTTAAATTCGAAATTTAGAGGTTAAATCCTATACTTCATTTTTATTATATAAATCTTGAACTTACCGCCAATTGTCGATACTAAATGTTTTTAGCGAAACTGGAGTATCAGTTAAAAATAGTGACGATAGAACCTACATTTAATTTTTAAAATTTATATCGTAAACTTAATTCTACTTCTCGACACTTTAAAATCAAAATTTTGAAACGCAGTTCGAGCTTAAATTCGAGATTTAGACGTTAAATCCTGCATTTCATTTCTATTATCTAAATCTCGAACTTGCCCCAATTGTGGATACTATAAACTCAAGATTTGTAAACACAACACAGAGTTTAATTTAAAAATAGTGATGATAGAAAGTGTATTTAATTGGTATAATCTAAATTCTAAACTTTGTTCAAATTTACACTTTAAACCCAAACTGTTGCATTGAAATTAGAACGTAGATACGAAATTCGACGTTAAATCCTAATTACAATTTCCGTTATATAAATCTTAAACTTAGTCCCAATGGTCGATATTTTAAACTCAAGATTTTGAAACATGACACGGTGTTTAAGTTAAAAATAGTGATGGTAAGACTTATAGTTAACTATTATAATCTAAATCCGTAACTTAGTTCTAATTGTCGACACTTTACTTTACTTTAAATTCAAAATTGGGAAATGAATAGAGGTTAAATTCGAAATTTAGACGTTAAATCCTACATTTAATTTCTATTATCTAAATCTTGAAATTAGCGCCAATTGTCTATACTTTGAACTCGATAATTTGAAACACCACACGGACTTTTAGTTAAAAAGTGACCATAAAACCTATACTTAGTTGTTAAAATCTAAATCCTAAACTTAGTTGTACTTTGTCTACAATTAAAACTCAAAATTTTGGAATTAAATTAGGCGTTGAATTATATGTTTCATTTCTATTATCTAAATCTTGAGCTTAGTTCCAATTGTCGCCAGTATATACTCAAAATTGTAAAACGAAATTGGAGCTTAAGTACAAAATTCTGATGTTAATCTTCTCGTTCATTCCTATTATTTACAAAAATCTTGGACTTAGCCCCAATTATCGACACTTTAAACTTGTCTTCGAATTGAAACTGGAGTTAAAGTACAAAATGTTGTCGTTAAATTCTACATTTCATATTTAAAATCTAAGACTTTAACTGCAACTGTTGACCTTTAAATCTGTTATCAAATTAAATATCTTGGTTTTAACTTCAGATTTCGATAATTTAAATTCGAAGTCTTGGCTTCACACTCAGCATTTTCATTTAAACATTCAACATTTTGATTAAAAAGTTTTTAAGATTAACTTCCAGAGTTCAACTTACAAAAGAAAGTTTGCCTAATGCCTAGACATTTCCCAATTAGACAAATCAATATATCAACTGTAATCTATCAATTTCGATTTTAAAATTCCGAGATCAATATTTCGATACTAAACAGTAGATTCTGACTTTCCAAACTCTAGGGTAGGACTTCAAACTACAGTTATGTAATTCAACGTATATTTGAGCTTCCTTATCCTGAAATCAATGGCACCCGAACACTCTACTGTAAACGCGAACCTTCTCTTAATCAGAATCTTCAGATGTAGGGAATCAAAGCCAAGTCTTTAAATCTGATTAATTCAAAACTTAAGCTTGCAGCTCATGATTTTAACCATGAGATTTTGAGTTAAGTCAAGTTTAATAAATAATATTAAAATGTTTAGAGAAGCGATTAAATCAAGTGTTATTTTTTCATGTATACTTATTAAAAGCTGTCATGGGATTGATATTATTTCGTTTCTAAGTTTTACGAATTTTACTAATAGTTATTCTAGAATAGAATATAAAGGGCAATTGTTCTATTAGGCAATATCACACGTGACATGTAAATACCCATACCACTTACGGAATGCTTCGGTGTATTACGGCAGATTCTATCCATCTATCTGCCTATATCGATCCAGATTGGATGTAGGCCTCTTCCAATGCTTTTCATCTCTTCGCTTTTTGAATCCAGTCATAATCTGCCACTCTCTTAATATCGTCCGTCCATCTCAGGGGGTCTTCCCTTACATCTTTTTCCTTGTCTAAGTCTCCATTGCACTACTACTTTCGTCCATCTATTATCCTCCAATCTTGCCACGTGTCCAGCCCACCT
The DNA here is from genome assembly GCA_014611495.1 of Limonius californicus. Taxonomy (NCBI): domain Eukaryota; kingdom Metazoa; phylum Arthropoda; class Insecta; order Coleoptera; family Elateridae; genus Limonius; species Limonius californicus. The sequence continues at coordinate 45,554 of JABXWE010002221.1, read as the reverse complement.
CCACTTCTGTTTCAGTATCCTGACTATTACATCTTCCACCTACGTTTTACTTCTTATCCAAATATTGAGTTTTCGATCTGTTAAACTTATCCGCAGCATTGCTCTCGCCATTGCTCTCGCCATTGCTCTCTGTGCAACCGCCAGTGACTGTTTATTTCGTTTTGTCAATGTCCACGTTTCGGAAACGTAAGTGAGAACTGGTAGAATATTTTGGTTGAACAGTTTGGTTATCAGTTGTTGTTCAATGTTACTTTTAAATACTTCTCCCTAAGAGCGGAACGCTCTCTATGCCATTCTAATTCGTCTGTTTATCTCTTTTTCTTGGTTGCTTTTATTTATGCTAATTACCTGCCCTAAATAGCTACATCTTCAATGGCTTTGCTTCCTAGCATGATGTTGGTTCGTAAACCATCACTGTTTGTAATTTTTGTTTCAACGGTATTTATTTTCAGCCCTACTTCCAATGATTTTTGTTCCAAATCTGATAACATTTCCTTTAAATCCTGGACATTGTCTGCAATGAGTACAACGTCACCTGCGAATGTAAGGTGGTTTAACCTTTTGCCATTTATACTAATTCTCTTATTATTCCAGTCAAACGATTTTAAGATGTCCTCTAAGCACACTCTAAATAATTTGGGAGATATTGTATCTCCCTGTATTACGGCAGATTGTAAATAACCATTTAAAAATACTTTTTTTGGATAATGCATACTTACCATATGTATTTGGAAGAAATATGTAAACGTATTTTAAGTTTCTGAGAATACCTTATTGAACTATTTTTATTTAATTTTACTTTGACCATCATTTCAAATACTAAAGTAGCAACTTCTGTTTTGCTTGTTTAAAGTTATATTATTAAATGAGGTCTACTCTATTTATCTGTAGTAAGTACTAGTAGTAAGTTTGTAGTCTAGCTTGGGATGCTCTACGGTTTTAAATTAGCTACAAATATTTTCAATTTGATTCAGTAAATCTGCAGTGTATTTCAGTAGTCATTTCTCGAGATGTATTAGCATTAAGCCGTGGTATTTCCGTAATTTCTAACATTAAAACCAAGAAAACAAGTACAAAACCGCCAGGTATAAGAAGCCTTCTCTAATGAAGTTTCGCGGATCCCTTTGCTACCCTTGAAATGATACACAATTTACCTTCAGCTTGTATTTTGTAATAACCGGCGTGCTTAATGGCGGGTAGAAGGCATGATTTGGTATAATTGCAAGCTACGAGAGTGAGGACGGACGTTTTAACATTAAATGTCAATTGCTTTTGCAAAATTCTATATATTTACCATTTGGTCCTGCGATGGTCAGTATTATTTCCAGATTACACGTTTTGGGTAAATTCAAGGGAATCGTAGATTTTGGAGAATTTTGGTTCACAGTAGAGATTAAGGTTAATTATTTTAGTTTAGTTTTTGTGGACATAATAGTCAAAGGAGATAATAATTATGGCAGTACGCCCAACAAAAAAAAACGGAATAAAAATTATACTTCTTCTTGTTATAAATACTGTTGACATAAGTAAACTGTACAGTTATGTTGATTTATTTTATGTTATTTGATAAGATATAGGGTAGCAGCTGTGTTTGTCCTGTGACGTTCACAAAAAGTGTTCAAGTTGCCCTCTTCAAAGAGCTTTAAAGTCACACTTCCGTTTTCTGTTTTTTGCGGTCTGTTTACTTAAAATGCTGCATCAGGTTTAATTCGAGAAGCGTTCAATAAGATTTAAATACTTCCCGCTGTTTAGCCACTGGGCAAAAATGATTAAAGGGGTGAAAGTGACTTTCGTATTGGCCATCATATTTGCATGTGGGACAAGCTTTTAGAATGTGTGAGCTGCGTCCATTAAATGAGTTTATTACCAACACTAAATTGCAATTCGCTCAGTATTTTTACTAATTAAGACAGAAAGATTACGTATCACACGGTGCACCTTTTAAGGCTAATTATAGGGCGACTGCGGAATTATCTTCTAAGTTTAAAATAAAATAAGCACGCGATTATTTATGGACCTCGCACGTTAACGTACGTAGGGGTTGCTAACAACAATAACCAAAACAGAAATATCTATTGCAAAATTAAAGAATGCAATAAAGTCAAATGAAAAAAAGTCGAAAGTAAATAATATCACACTGAAAAGCGGTCGAATGCGATTACGTCGAACTTCATTAATGAATTGGAAAATGTTGAATGCTTAACATCGAACACCAATACATCAAGTTAATATAATGTGGAGTAAAAATCAAATCCTCGACTACAAATATTACAAATAAGGCTAAAGTCAAATGAAAACCTTCAAATATAAATACTTTAATATGTAGTGAAATAAATCGACTACAATGGCATCGAGTACAAACAGTTCGATTGAAAATATCATCGAATGGAAAAAGGTCACATTCAATAATATCGAAAGTATTTAATGTAAAATTACTAAATATCGAAAAAATAACACTCAAACGTTGGAAGAATATAATACCGAATAAAAAACGGTGGAATTTAATAACGCCGAATGGAAAAAAATACAAGCTACCGAGTACAAATAATGAGGAATGGAAAATATCGAATGCACTAACGGCTAAATATAAAATATCGAATGTTTACAATAGCAAATGACAGTATCAGATAATAACCGCAAAATCAAAAATGTTTAATGGTAAAATGATAGAATATAATACATAAAACACACATTTGTTTATGTATGATTTACGGAAATATGTTCCTAATTTAATATTTTATAAGTAATAAATATAAAAATACAAGAAAATCTTGGTGATAATTAATGTTACTATTCTTACAGGCAGGGCCAGATTTACATAATAAGCTAGACAGGCTTTAGCTTACGGTCACTAATTTGGAAGAACCTCTTAAATTTGGTTAATATTAAATTATACTATGACATTTTTTTTAATTCAAAAATAGATATGTAACCAATCAGATAATAATTTAGAAGGACAAGTGAAAATATTACTGCAGGAATATCGAGAAGTTGTAGAGCAGTGGTTCCAACATTTTTTAAACCGCGACCCCCTTTTGGCCAAAACTATTCTCGCCACCCCTCTCTTGTGGTATTCAACTTTATTCAGAATCAGCGGCTAAACGGCCAACTGACGCCATCTATTACCAGATACGCACTGGAATAATCTGGAAAAGCCACTTTCTTCTATATTAGCAGCAAACCGCAATGAGATTAGTCATCATATCAAAATTGTGTGCTATAGTTCTGACTGTATGTTGAGTGCAATAAATCTTAACGTTAAGTACGAGCTATACTCGTTTTGTTAAAGATGGCTAAATTTTTAAAACGGTCATTAGAACCTTCTGCGTCTGGCAGTGACAAGAATACAAAGAACACTAGATTGTACAGAGATGAATATCTCAAATATGATATTACCGTTATTTCCCAGAAACCCCAGTGAGTACTTTGTCGAGAAGTGTTGTCAAAAGAAAGCATGGAGCCAGCTATTTTGACATTTAAATACCAAACATCCAGACAAAAAGAAAATCCTGTGGAATTCTTTGAAAGAAAGCTAAACAAGGGGAAAGCCACTTTAACATCAACAACCACTAATAATGAAAAAGCACTACTATCAAGTATTCAAGTTGCATTTCGCATTCCAAAAACACGTAATCCAAATACAATTGCTGAAGATCTGATTTTACCAGAAGCTGTAGAAATGGTACAAATAATGGTTGGTGAAACAGACGCTGCTAAGCTGAAAGCAATACCTCTCTAATAATACTATCCAAAGAACAATAAGTGACATGGCAAAATATATTGGAATGCAAGTTTGTGAAAATACTAAGGAGTGCACGTACTTCTTATTACAAATGGATGAATCCAGGGATATTTGTAACGGTGCCCAATTTATAGCATTTCTGAGATACAATACTGGGCATGGTATTACAGAAGATATTTTATTTTGGACTCCATTAGAGGTCAATACCACAAAAGAATGTTGATTATACACTTTTATGTAAATTACTAGTAAGTACGAGATTAACTGGACAAAATGCGTTGCTACATGAACCGATGATGCCAACGCTATGGCAGACCATCGATTTGGTCTCATTGTCAGTTTAGAAGAATTAATGCACAACAAAGTTACACTATTTTTTACATCGAGAAGCTCGTGCTTCAAAATCTGTACGGAATCTGGAACGGATTTTTTGTGAAAAATGTCATTAAAGTACTAAATTCCAAGAAGGAAGAGCATTGCATGCTAGTGTTTTCCGAAAAATTTCTGAAGATATGGGTACTTGATACACAAATCTTCTTTATCACACGCAAATAAGATGACTTTCGAGGGGTAACGTCTTGAAAACGTTACAGTTATTTATGTTTGGTTCTTTCATTTCTTAAAAATTTTAATATTTTACGTTTGATTTATTTTGTTTACGTTGTGAAAGGCAGAAATAAATGTTTTAAAAAGGCATTTATGTTTTATTTTGGAAATCCTCCCCCGCCCCCTGATCTTATATCGCGACCTCCCAGAGTATGGCGACCCACATTGTTATAGACTATTGAAATATTTCAAAACATTAAACATTTTAGACTTGAGATTATACATAAAAGCGAACTATAAGTCCTTGCCTGAATCCAATTTTCAAACTGCATATAATATAATAATTGCAGACAAAATTCAATGACTGTGCCCCAACGCCGACATAACATTTAGAATATTTCTCACCCTTTTTATTACCAATCGCTCAGAAAACTATCGTTTAGTCATTGTCTTTAAGCCTACTACTAGATGTAACGACTATCACGATAATGGTAGCCGGTACCGACGGCTTTGAAGTGCCTTCCGTTAAACAGCCGGTCGCTGTTATTTGAACCATTAAGTCACCCATTTAGTAACAACCTGAGTCTGATGTTATACTGCGCTGATAATATATACAAGTGCTCAAATGTATTTTGCTAGGATTCCAAATGATAGGATTATATTATCAGTTAGGGCATCGGCGTCTACACAGCTTCCGGTTGATTAAACGTCATGTCAATACAGAAAGGTCGCTAAGTTTCTATTTTGCAACAATGCACGTCCATATTTATGCTAGTAAGCCATTCTAGATGCTTTTATATTTGATATGTTAGTTATTCGAAATAACTATATTTTGACGCAATGTATATAATATATTTTTTCTACAAACGTCAGTAAAAGTTTAATTTTTAACGCATGCTATCAGTGTCTAAAACGTGATTTTATGGCACCAGTGCAAAAAGTAATTTACTTTTAGCACTACTGCTAAAAGTAAATGATGTGATTTACTACTGACACTGGTGCGATATTACAAAAAAAATTAAGAAATTTTAAATCAAAGGAATATTTATTTACTTAATTAAATGGGCAGTAAGAGAAACTACAGTTAGAATAAGTAATCTGAAGTGGATAGTGTTTTACTTGCAAACAAAAAAGTTTCTTCGTCGCTGTTACGAGAGTTGAAGTTACTTATCAACAAACGATTCCATTTTCATTACCTTAGCAACAATAAACTTCATGAATAGTTTGGATTTCAAAATGATATTTTAAAAATGTAATAACGTAAGATATGCATTGATTTGTACTTTTAATGGAGTTTGCAGAAAAAATAGTGTATGATATATGTGCTAAAAGTGATTTTATTTTGTTCGAAGGGATGGGACACTCCGCCTTCGGCGTCGTGTCCCAAACTTCCCTTCTCACAAAATAAAATGTCACTTTTAGCACTTATATCATAAATAACTATTTTAGTTTGATATCATACTGAAGTGTTTTTCCAGTCAATATTTATTATTTTAGCTTCCAAACGGTGTATTTACATAAGAGGCGTTATTCTTATTCCACGGTTTCGACATTTTACATCAAATTCATAGGATATTGACGTTCTATCATTTCTATTTCTCATTTTCATATTCAACGTTATTATTAATATTATTGTGTCCTGATTTTTTTGCATTAGATGTAACTTCCTAAAACATTTTTGTATTCCAAATTATAGTGATTCGGTATTTATTGGATATTTTGTATTAGCCGTTTTCCTCGATAGACATTTTATTACACTAATTTTTTTCTAGGTGTAATAATTGTTTATAACTAATATGTTTGTTTAATACTTTCTGCTGATTGGTGGCTTTTTATTGTGTCCGTTAATACGTAATGATCTAGATCTATTTAAAAATTAGATTGGCAGCTTCTTTGTGTCACTCTTGGGCGCTGGCCTTTTATCTGCCACGTGGTTCTCCTCAGCGCTAACGTAGAAACACGGGGGACATACATTTTAACGTCGAATTTGAAATAGATAAACTCCAGAGACTGTTTTTAGCATTAGGATCCTTCCTGGGTCGTAGCATAAGAATTTTATGAAGGGCGTAGTAATGCTGAGGTTTCGGTCCCAAGCCAAAATCTACGTTATGCTCAGAAAGCGAGCGCTCTGCCAACTGAGTTACTACCATACACGCAGGTATATAGTATTTGACTATAATTACGCTAAAGTAATATTATATTACATAGATACATATATTATTAAAACGTTTCAGTTTTGTAATGGTATAAAATACCATATATAAAATAATAAAAAATGAATAGTATTTAATTATTTGGAATACATTTATACTTAACCCTGGTATCCAGAACTGTGATTTACAGGAAAATCCCATCGAGAATTATATGTTTAATATTTTATATTTCCAGTATACGATTGCTATACCAAACTATATTGTTATTTGTAGCTAATATTAGTACCGTTTAGTCAAACAAACGTTATTTATTTTAAAATTAAGATAACTTCAATAGGAAATACTGGTAATTTCAGAGCAAGCGGCATTAATTCCAGATATAGCTTTTCTCAGTATTTTTGGGTTAGGGTAATGTAGGGGTCACTACCTTGTACTGTATAAACATACAGGGTGGTTGATGTTTCATTACACAGTCATTACTTTTTGTCAAAATCCAACTAATTTAAAACTATCCTTAAATAAGTTTATGCGCTTTTTCCAACCGTCTACGACAGACATGAAAAATAAGAAGCAGCGTTTTGAAGATTACTTGTTTTAAATGGGACAGTCTGTATTTCTTGGATTTTTGGAAAGCATAATAACATCTTATCGTACTACCGTTTTTATTTATTTTTTATTTAGACAAAAAATTATGTCATAATTCGAGGCTTGTTCAACTGAAACCCGTCTTTGGTCAACTTAGCCTTGAAAACAAATGCAATAATTTAAATTATGTTTGTTAATGTTCGTAGTGTTCGTAAACAACACATTAATAAGTTTCAGGCGTTTGAATTTAATTCTGACTTTTAAACTTCGATTTTGAAATACGTTTTGTCGTTGAAAATCCGTCCAAGTTGATCAACTGGCGGTCCTACAATTTTTATGAGCTGAGGGTGTGCAGCCATTGCAGATTCATACGCGAATGCAAGCAGTGTATGGAACTGCATGCATTGCGTACCTAACTGTGAAGAAACGGTGCCGAAAATTTAAGCATGGAAGAGAGGGGACTATGAATGAGCCGCGACCAGGTGCACGGTGTGCTGCATTAACATAAAACAATATGCCACGTGTGGAAGGCCTTATTAGAGGAAAAAATCGTCAAATTTCAATTAGAGAAATTGTTAGTGCGAGTTTAGGATCTGTCCGTAGCACCTATTGTTCGTAATCTGTGTTACAATAAAGTTTGTTCCCAATGGATTCCTTGTCTCTTGTCTAATGAACAAAAATGCTTGCGAAAGGGCTTAACTCTGCAACACCTCACAGACTATAGGTAAAATGGTGATTACTTTCTTCTGTCAATAGTTGCTGGTGACGAAACTTTGTGCCATTACTATGCGCCATCCAGTTAATTGTTGTCGATGCAGTGGAAACATTCAAATTCACCACCACCGAAGAAATTTAACGCACAACCTTCTGCAGGCAAGGTGATGTTAACAAATCTTCGACAAAGAAGGACGCTTGTTGATCGAGAGGAACCTGGAGTAAATGTCAATGCAAATCTGTACAATGAAACGTTGAACAAGCTTCATCAAGCAAAAAGACGAAAACGTCTAGGCAAACTTACGCGTGGAGTCAATTTGCTGCACGACAATGCTAGCCCCCATGTTGCTAATGTGATAGAAGAAAATCTTCAACGAAGGAAATGGAGGGTTTCAGAGCATCCACTCTATAGCCCGGATCTATCGCCTGGAGTTTTCCATATTTGTGGACCGCTGAAAAAGGCGTTAAAATGTCAGCATTTTGAGTCTGACGCAGAAGTACCGATAGCTATGGAAGACTTCTTCAATCAGCAGCCACAAGAATTCTATGAGCAGGGTATACGTCGGTTAGTAAATAATGGGATAGGTGTTTTAAGTGTGACGATAATTGTTTGTAATTAAATTTTTGAATAAATTTTTTATTTAGCGAAAATGGGTTTCAGTTGAACACACCTCGTATTAAGAAAAAGGAATGATCTAAATAGGTTTTGGAAACGCAACGTTCAGTAACGGAAAGATTACATATATTGCAACTAACAAAAAATGTAATATTGAAAGATCAAGTGCTTTTGGAAACCGTAAATAACGGTCATTATTTTCAATTCAGTTATTTCCAAATTTTTTAATTCAAAGTTTGTCACACGTAGTACATTAAGTGTTGGCGCGCCGTAATACTAGAACCACATTTGTCTACCAAGAGCCAAACGCAGGTCGTTTGTCAAACAATTGACAATTATTTAGGTTATTTGTTTATTGTCCAATAACTGTAATATTTCCAGTTTTGATAAAAAATTTCATTTTCAGGATCTATTTATGTATTTTCTTTTTCTTACTATTATGACATTATTTGTTACCATAATGAGAACCAAATAAAAACGATACCATATTCAGATTTTAGTAAACTTACAAATATTCAAAAAATACATAGTGTTCCATTTAAAAAAGTAACCTTAATAATGCTGCTGTTCGCAAGTAACAACTTTCTGTCTTAGACGGTTGGAAAGAGCGCATAAAGTTATTTAAGATTAGTTTTTGAATTTTTGAATTAGTTGGATCGTGACGAAATTAATAAGTGTGCAATGAAAAATCAACCATCCTGTCTATACACAAATTGTATTCTCTTTGGTGGTAGGTAGAAGTCTCAGGCTCTAATGCTGATTTGTGCAAATACATTCACATTTCTTCCTATTTATTTAAATACCCTATTGCATTTGCTGGTGTTTTAAATTTACAACCAATGCGTGCTATTATTTTACGGCGAAATCGAGATTAAAATTAAATAAATTGCAGTAAAAATTAGATAAATAATAACCTCACACATTTTTAACAAAAGTATCCAGGAAATCTGAAAGACGCTGTATAACTTAATAACTACATATTTTTCGGTACACAAGCTTTCTAGAGGCTTTTCAGAATGATTTGGTAAGGAATTATTAATTTTCTACTATGTAGGATATGAAGAAACATTGTGTTTCTTATTTAGATGATAAGCACTCAAGTATAAGGGCTGGAGGCCAAAGCAAAGAGAAAAAAAAAAAACAATTTCAATGGAATTCAACCAAAATTTGAAATTGATTTTTCCCTGCCATACGCCACCACCTTTCGCTTTGTTAGCTTATTCATTCCTTCTTTACAACTGTATATTCCGTAAAAATTATTTTCCACCATCGAAATTTCTAGTTAGGGACTAGCCATTATTTTTAGAGGTAGTAGGTATAAGATTAAGGTATGAAATCAATTCACGAGTGTAGGCTGAAAACTAATGCACACCACATGCTTGTAGAGCGCGAACGAAATGACCTTCAGAAGCACGCCAGGTGGCATGTGGAAGTAACATTCCCCCTCAATACGCATCCGCAGGTTTGAGGTCGTTGCGTTCATCCAGTGCATTTCGAGAAGCGGAAGTATGGAGACATGTTCTAGTGCTAGGTCAACGCGAATTATACAGCGTGCTGTTACCGAATTTTTAACTGCTGAAAAAGTGACTCCTACTGAGATTCATCGTCGTTTATAGGCTGTTTATAGTGACGAGCTGTTAATAGGTCTACTGTAAATCGATGGGTAATAAAATTTCGTGGTTGTGAGGCTGGATAAGCCATAATTGTTGATGAACCGCGCAGCGGACGTCCGATCACTGCCACAGACGATAAACATCGCAAACTCGTAGACGATTTGATTCAAAATGACCGGCGAATCACACAAAAGCGTATCGCAAACCATATCGGAATATCCAAGGAACGTGTCGGCGTTATTATTGAACAACTGGGATACCGTAAAATCGGTGCACAATGGATACCACGGCGTCTCACAGACGAGAACAAACAGCGTCGATTGGAATGCTGCGAGCAACTTTTGCAGGGCTATCGTGACGAAGGAGACTACTTTGTTCTGAATATTGTGACGGGGAACGAGTCATGGGTCCATGATTACGACCCGGAAGAGAAAAGGCAGAGCGCTGAATATCGACATGTGTCTTCTACTCAGGCTAAAAAGTTCAAAACGCAACCATCCGCAAAAAAACTTCTGTTCTGTTCTGTGTTTTGAGATGCTCACCAAGTTTATATGACCGATTTTCTGGAACGAGGGGCAACGGTAAATAATTCTCAGTACATACAGACTCTAAAATACCTCCGACGTCGAGTTTGTCGTGTTAGAGGCAGCCTGGTGCCAATAATCTTGCAACATGACAATGCTCGTCCACAGACCTCGCGTGCAACTGGAGAGGCGCTGCGAAACCTGCAGTTTGAACCGATTCCTCACCCTCCTTATTCCCCCGATCTTGCGCATTGCGATTATTATTTTTTTCCTCTACTCAAGACAGACCTTAAGGGTAGTGATTACACCTCGGACGATGAGGTGAAGGCAGCTGCCAAGTCCTAGATTCGTAAGAATTTTTCAGTGGCGTAACAAAAACGCTTGTTACACGTTGGGAGATATGTGTTAGCCTTAACGGTGACTATGTTGAAAAATAAATATATGATTTTGAAACTTAAGAATTGTACTTTAATGGACTTTTTTCCCGATGTTGCTATTTGTTTTTGTTCGCGCTCTACAGGCATGTGTGCATTAGTTTTCAGCCTACCCTCGTGTAATCATATTAATCGTAGAAGCCAAATGTCTTGTTTTTCTGCTTTCCTTTCTATCGCTACATATTGTTACAAAGTTTTAAAGGTCGCAAGTTAAACAACGGACTTGTTTCCTCGACATTAGCAGTTACTGTAAATGTTCTAATATGTTTTTCTGCTTTGTTCTTAACGTAAACATTTAATTGCTATGGGTGTACTAGTCAGCGGTGTACAGTCTAAATAATTTAAAATTTTGTTTGGTACATCCAAGATCTGTTTTTGTATTATTTGGGCGATTTCTTATTACTAGTAACACGTTGTATTCTAAAAATATAAATTCTGTACTGTAAATCATAGATACATTACAAATTTTTAGAAAAGTAGTAGATTTTGGTAAATATTAACTTGTAATTTTAAATAAATTCACAATTTGAACAACGCATCATTAAAGTTCACGAAATCAATTAGTACTAGTTTTTGTTACAACTTGATTTTAACTGGAGTACGAAAAAACGAATGGTCAGATTTCCAGATACGTCCTGTTACCGTTTCTGGACAAAAAAATTCATTTATAGCTTCTAATCCACACAAATAAGAGGAAGCCATCTCTTGCCATACAAAAAATACCAAAATATAGTAATTACGTTCTACAAGGAAAAGTGTACAATGTTCCAAGGTCGGGGTACCCGGAGGCGCGTGCCTTTGCAATCAAACAATCCGAACCCATCATTCCAGACCAAGAGAAGAGGTGACTGCACGAGGGGGTCGGCCCACATCACCGTCACGTTGTGCAGACAACCCTTATTCAACTTTTTTCCCGGTGCGGTGTAATCCATCATAAAGCGGTTCATTCAGGCAGGCTAATGTATATTCTTAGATGGATATCCGCTTGATTAATCTTAGAGAGGGCTAATGTAATAGCATTTGTTCTACCCCGCCTACTGCGATCCGCATGCAGTACTTACGTATGTGACGGGCCATAACGTCGAAAACCGAAACGGTCAATGCAAAAATATTGAGAAAAAATATCTGTCAATGACAAGAACGTCGACTGCCACAATTTGCGATCACAAAACACTGAACGCAATAATGACAACTACAAAAATGCAGAATGAAATTTGTGCCGGAAGCTTGAAAAGCTCCTAATGTAATTATTTCAAATGGAAATAATGTCGATTAGCAAAAATATCAAAAGCAATAGCGCGGAATACCAAAAAATTGTATTTCTTAGGAAGTGAAATAAGATAAGACATCATCACATATCGACTCTTATTTTGATTCTTTCGTCGTTTTTGGTACACTAACAGGAGTCTCACATTCGTATAATTCTGTATATTTGAGTTTGATATGGTTCAAACTCAGTTAGTCTCTATATACTGTATTCTGGCAGCATGTCAGTTGTCTTAAAATTAATTAAAAAAAAATATCTGGAATGACTAGAACGCTATTCCATGGTGTTGTCAAAATTTTTTTATGAAACATGGAATCCCATCTCACTATTAAAATATTGACTAGATATTGATCCGAAGGAAATAAGCAATAGGTAATTCATTTCCAGCATGAAGTGTTTGCGAACCAAAATCGAATATTCTTCGCATTTATACACGTATCAGTAAAATCAACCGGGAGCTTGCGAATGGGCGACAATAAATTGAAATTTGATTTAGTGCGTTCCGCAAGAATGGTTAACAAACGCAGAATAGCTCAGGTAGCAAATCGATCGAACAATGTCAACGACTTTTTTCATGCGATACAAAGAATTTCGCATTGAGAAAGCGAGCCCCTGCGGATTTCTATTGATTTATTCCGTACAGGTAAGAGACGAAACGTTAGAATGCCTGTTGATGCCGGTGTAGAAATTCCGAGACACAATTTCTGACACAAATTGTAATATTAAATGAGTGTTGGTAAGAGAGAAGTATACAAGTCTACCTTATACAAACTGAAATAACTAATATTTTTAAAACTGCACACTCTGAAATGATGCTGGAAGAAAGCCTAATCTTCAAGCAATGCTGACAACATTTTCAGGAAAAACAGCACTGCTTGTACTGCTGGTAACCACAGAATTCAGGTAACCACGCCTGGCAAGATTATGAAAACAAAATAGGTAAACATTGCCTTCGGGTAAACAGCTTTGTATATACTGATTTGAATATCATTGTGATAAAGCATTTGCTGAAACAAAATTAATATATTTTCTTTGAAGAGTCGTACAAAACAAATGAATTGTTATTATTGTGTATACATTATAGTTTGTTTATTTGTTAATATAAAAATAGCTTCATATTAATAAGAACTACAATCTGTTTATTTCAAAAATAAACATGTTCCAGGTCACTACAATTCGGAGAAGGATCAGAGATGAGCTTTGCAATTATCAAAACAAATTCTGAAGACCTTTACAGGTTTTTATCACGCCACAAAATTGTATCGAAATACTCTATTCTGCTTTGGAATAAATATTTTTGTGTTTATCCGGAATTGTAGAGGTTTACCATTTCTTAAGTTATATTCTTCTTCTCCTATGCTTTTGCCTTTGGGCGTCGAATTAAAGACCATATGCCCATTTAACGTATTTCCTGCATTTTTTCGTGTTCCTTGCTAGTGTCTAGCATGTATCACACAATCTCACTACCAGATAATATCTCTACTGCCTGTGCCATGCGGAATTTTCTACGACTTCCCTTTCTTCTTTATCTTTAGTATTCTTGCTTCTAGTACTTATCTGCATCTTCCAAAAAATGTTTCCATATACAAGGGCAATTAAGAACTTAAATTTCGTACCAATCCATTAAGTAATAAGGCATTACATTTGACATTAAAACTTTCTAAAAGGTTTTACAGATGGATTTCCTAAATATCTAAATAATAGTCTGATACCCCATTCACCCCTTCTATCACTTACACAATTCATTAAACATCTTTAAATTTGTTTTAGAAAACTATCTCTTTTAATTTGATAAACTTTATTCGAGCGACTTTTTGACAATCTATTTCGTGCCAAAGAGACTTATACACACTGTACGGGTTACGAGTCAATCCGTGGCTTTCGACAGCCCGCAACAAACACGATTACCGGAAAAGAGACTTTACTGATAGAATGTATGGAGAACGAGAACGAATATCTTCGTGAAACGACCGATGATCTACAGCTTACAGCGAGTAGAAACAAACCAGTTGTGGGTCCTCCATATTCCCAGTGTTTCTCTCAATATATATTCAAAAAGAAAAATACATAATAACACCAGGTCATAGGTCGTTAAACAGATGGTATTGATTTGTGTAAGGTTTGTACACTTACACGCTATAAACTTTCAAACAATGGCTAGAATTGATCCAGTTATACATTATACATGAATATATACGAAAAGTTCTAGAGACGCCCGAACCTATTGCTCAAGCCGCCACTGACTACGACTGAGTTCACAACACAAGTAAAATTAATTATTAAATCTATTAAACTGTTGGCAATACGAGGTTGCTTCATTTTACAAGAATACAACCACTTTTACATTTCACAAATCGCAGAACTTTGTAAACAAATCCTCTTACAATCTTCACTAATACTTGATAATATGGATAGCGTTCATATTAATTCGGTAGAAGCAGCCAAAAAGGTTGATTTTCGCCCCCAAGGAGAAATGACAAAAGAAACAAGTATCTAGGCTGAAACCACTGGGTTGACTCACTGGCAATTTAAATAACACGCTATGATCTGAATGATTACGTTAGATTGCCCAATCAAAATGTTTGCGGAACAACTGAGAAAAAGCCTACTAAACTCGTTGCTTTAAACACCAAAAATGGCAAACAGCACTAAAACATTTTCAGAGAAACGTTAAAAAGGGTAACGGTGCAAACGTTATCGGTATCAAACGATAAGAGAATCCACACGATATTCTCCAAAAAATTATTGACTGTTTTATATTTAATCTGCTATTATCGATGAGCTTTACTGCGAGAACATGGTACAGAAACTAAATTACAAGAACAATTTGAATCCCACCCTAATTTCACTCAGTATAGATAATTTCCATGCTTCGAGCGTCCTGCTGAACATTCTTAGTCAGAGCGGTACTACAAGCCAGCCCTTGCCCGCCTATAGAAACCCACCAAACAGCAATAATTCTCGGAGTAACCGTAAGATGGCTAATTACGTAGTAAAGTAATGAAACAAATCTACCAAACATTCAACTGTAATCGCGTGAAAACAAGCCTGACAACTTAATAATTAAGATAATGGAATTATTTAACTGTATTCAAGTAAAAGGGTTTTGGATACAGCCCTCCATAATATATCTTGTTTTATAAAAAATGATACTAAGGAAATATATTACCATTTCCGTATCCTTACTTTTTTCAAAAGCTTACTCTTTTGATAAGTTTTAAATACCAGTGTCATTAGAAAGAAAACGATTAGTATGATAATGTACGTCATTAGTAATTAAAGTGCCAAAAAGAGTGGTGAGGCATTTCAACAGTTTGTGGTTCAAGTTTTGTGTGACATTTTCTTTGCTTTTTATGAATCGGTTACAGGTAATTTTGTATGTGAAAATTAATATTTTAAATTTATTAACACGCTCTGACACTCCTCTGATTTTGTTCTTAGATATTGTTTTAAGACAATCGTTTACTTAATACATAGCTGTTCCAGAATATGTAATGTAATATTATTTAATTAATTTTTTAGGTATGTTGTTTTCTGGGTCTCTGTGGAAAAATTATACCTTTTAAATTACATAGTTAAAAAAGACCTTAGGTGGGGGGGGGGGCGAATAAAAACGACAGAATTTTAAATTTAAATACCGCTGGAGCGCTTCTGCAATTCCTAGTTAAACAAACAGTGGATGCGATCAGAGCTTACTGGAGGCGATAGGCAGCTGACATGCTACAGAAAATAAAACTTACTGACCTGTCAATAAATATTGGGCAGTTGTACTCACCGAGGATCTTCCAACCTCGTGCCCCTGGATTGGGACTCGAACAGGATACGGATGCTCATCTGGTAGCTAGCTGCTGTAGCCGCAGCCATTCGTAATCGTAGAGTAATTACTACAATTATGCATATCTTCTGGTGCACCAATCACGCAGAGGGATCCAGGCTATTGGACTACATCCAGCCAGTGTCTCTCATATTCACAGGAGTCGCGGAGAAGAGGGGTGCCCCCTCAGCCCACATGTGAAGGGGAGAGTATCATTAGTGTCCACGCTCCCACGTAAAAGTCAGCCGATGCCATCCTAGCATAGACATTGCATTCATAATAACAATAATTCGACGTAGGCACATTTTTGATGCAACCTCTACCGACTGACTACCTCCCGAATGATTGCTAGGTAAATAATAATTAATCATGCTACACACATCTACTCATATAGCTACTTATATTCACTACGATACTGTTTCCAACGGGATGGGGACGTTTCATCCCCACCGTTTTGCCCCGACCGTTTTGCCCCCATCGTTTCGCCCCCGCCGTTTCGCATCCGGCGCCGATTCGCCCCCGACCATTTCGCACCTCAAGTTATGCAGTATATTTTTGCATTGACACTTTGATTTATATTCTAACTTTATAACCTTGTATACCCACCTGTGCATTTTAAAATTACATACATAGATGCGCATTATTTGAGGTATTAAGAGCAGGTTGTAATGGTTGTACCTACAATCTAGTCTCAACTTTAGTTTAGTTAACCCAGGTTCAGTTGCCATAATGTCAATTATTAGCAACAATTGTAACTATGGGTTTAACTCTAGGTTTAACTAAACCAGAGTTCAACCTTGATTGTATAATTGGCCTTAAAACGACCATTATAATATGAGTTCCTAATATAATTATGAAAATGCTGCAGTATTCAAATGTTTCTAAGAAAATCTATTATTGAAATAATGGCCGTCACATAACCGTTTCCAACAACTACTTACATAGACACACCAATCTTGTATAACAACTATACCACATATAAAAAAAGTAGATAATAAGAAAACATTTGGATAAACACATATGCCACTTCATGAGATATAAACCATAACCTCGCAGGGTCGCCACTGCTTATACTGACTGATATTGCCACTGTAGCCCATATTTATATACGAACACATAAGTGGTAACACTAAACTCGCACCTTGCCTCATCTTAGAGGATAATCGCATTGCAATCAGTTAGTAAATTCGCAAACACTATTTATTAGTTATTACGCCAAAGATAAGCGAGCTTAAGCCTAGCTACCAACAATACTGCCTCTTGTAGACTGTCGTTCCTGACCCTTCTTAAGACTCCGCCACGCCTTGTTTTCGGCGTGCATTGCATTTCCTTCAAACCTTTATAATTATTTCCTGCTGTTATTGAGAGCCGATAGAAGCTACGTATACTTCTGTAAATATTTATTTGTTGAGCATACCTTTTCAGTAATATGCACAATAGGCAAAAACCGTTGCCTAACAAGTGGAAGAAAATTTTTGTATTTTTGACTTTATAAATCCGTACGACATTGATAATTAATTTAGTAGCTGTAGCTGTCCAAATGTCATTTACGTTTCTGAGTACGATGATAACTCATTAACACATACACGCTCATTTACTAGCTCTCAATTCGAGAAACACCGAAATTCTCCAGCGATAATGAATATATTTGGATAGACCGTTAAATAATATGTGCGGGAGTTTAAATAAATAAACTATCAAAAGGCTACATATGATATAGCTTATTTTTTGTATTTCTTTCATAATGCCAAAAATGTGGATCACCATATATATCGAATGAGAAAACGTGTACGAATACATATCAAAATATTATATCTTGCAAAATTAAAATTTGTCGAATGGTATCACTGAAAATATGGACAAACTAAGTTAAATTCGATCACTTATTTGAATTGTAAATTGACCTAACGCGTGTGTAAAATACAAATGTAACGAAGCATGCCAAAAAAATTTTTTAGTAAAAATCTACTACAAATCACAAACTCTAGGGAATATTCAATATTCGAGGCAATTTTCAAATAAAAATGGACTTGATGAACAACCTGAACATTTGTGTATTTGACTATTTCATAGATTTAACACAGCAGAGATCTAAGATCTTTAAAAACTGACTTTCCTATTAGGTGCCAATATTAATGAACGTATTACGGCGGCCAATAATCAATCAAATCGTGAACAATATCCACTAAACGTTCCAAGCACCCAAGCGTGTGGAGCTTTGAGTCAGCAACACACTCTCCGACTTCTTCACGTGTTCTACTGTGCTTCCATTCCATACACGGAAGGTATCCTCATTACAATATCTTTACATCAGCGCAGCAATATAATATGTAGATTAATATGCGATTAAATGACTCCCTTGTACGTGGTCGCCTACGTGAAGCTGTAATTTGTGAACTAAAATGTGTCAAAGATGGTAAAAATAAATAATGGATGTTCTAATGGCGGTTCTGGCGGCCGAGACAAAAGGATTCTTAAGTTAGTGATATAATTTAATTTTAATTTTAATGTAGGAAGCTGAAAACAAAAAGACAATGTTTCGATTACGTATTTTTATTTCTAGAGAATTAGCCTCAATACGTACATCAAAAAATGGAATTATTAATTAAGGCAATTTCTCAGGTACATTTGACACCGAATTAATTTTCAGTTAATAAGCGCTGTGCCGTTTATTGCATTATTTTGAGCTAAATGCTTTAATTGAAAATTAAAATTCCTAAACGGCTTAATATCGCGGGGAGTGAGATACCATCTTAATGAGCTCTTGTTAATGGATACGCATGGTAATGACGGACAAAGTTGTACATATATGGCTGAAACTTATCTCAATTAAAGTAAAAATATAATTAACTTTGCTCGTACCCGGACTCGTAAAAATTTCCATGCTCGCATTTTATGTGCCCTTTCGTTTCATTACATATGCTCACATAATGACACCCTTCCTTTAAACTCCACTTACTTCTTTGTGAAATCAACTTTCAAATTTATTATTGAAAAATAAGGTTTAGAATTTTCGTAGCTATTAACTAAAGCTCGTATTTTATGCAAATTCCTATTCTGCAATATAGATATCGGATCAAAATGTCTGTGTCTTATAGGAACGACATTAATTAGTTGAGGAGCACCATTTTTAATTGACATATTTAAGAAAGTCGGATCATGTTTCAATAATTGGATTTTTAATGCACTTTTCTATAAATTATTATTTTGTTACGTATAGAAATATTATCTCGTTCTGTTATTTGTATTCTATTTATGTTAAATATCTTTACTTACTAAATTAATTTAAGATATATATTTTTTATATATTTGAAAAATATTTCAGCTTGAACAAAATTTGATATTGCAAGATATTTTAATTGTAATTTTATATTTCTCGGCCAAAATTGTAAATTTGTATCTTTGTATTTGTATTATTTCCGAATATACAATAAATTATTTCGGATTTCACTCCAAGTAAAAGTAATGCCTGATGCTGATAACGAAGCTATCATTTGGCCACCAACTATTGAGTATTGTATAGGGTGAAGGTTGCTATGTTCTTTTGAAATTTGCCGCTATATATGAATTAACTTCTTAATTTGATTGCCGCTTCGTCGGAATTAATAACGTTATTTGAATTGCAGTCTTATTTTGGGTTACGGTTTCGCTATTTTGTTGCGTCTTTCTAAGTTTGAGTTATGTTGACAGTTCCCTTTTGTAGGCTCAAAATTGCCGAATATTGGTTTTTCTCACGAGTGACCTTAAGCACTTTAGGGCCATTAGGGCGCGGGACACCAGGGCGCGAGGCTCGGTGTTATAACTTTGTTACTCACCTGTATTTATAATATTTATAATACCCATAAACATTTGATTTACGTGTAAATAAATTCATTTAATTGGACTAATTATACAATGTACAACCATACAGGACAATAGTTGATAAAATAATAGTATTTTTATTTACATTTATAAAATATATTTAAATAAAATCTCCAACTGTTATCACACAAAACCGGCACTTGTGCTTCTGATGCATTTCGCACTTCCAATATGTCTTATCAGCTGGTTTTTCTTTGAAAAATGACGTCCCACTAAAAGTTTCTGTTTTCCCTTTTCACTCGTGACGAACTTAAGGGCCTTGATGGTTAATGAAAATTCATAACTGAAGTATCACACTCCAATAACTTTCAGAAACAGACCTCTTTGAATTTTCTGACGATGTATGTAGGGGTGAAGCATGGTAATTGTTTTCCTCATTGACATTATCTTTCAAATATGTTCTTCTAAATAAATGCATTAGATAATTGTTGTTTTTTTGTGAGTAGGTAATATTATGGTAATTATTCTGCTCGCTAACATAATCATTCAAATATGCTATTTGTAAATAATACTGTTTTAATTTTTAGTAGACACCTAGATATTTTTATATCCTAGTAATACATTTTAAGAAATAAATCTAAATAAATACATCATCGGTGATCAATTGTAGAATCGGTGAATTTTCTTTTCGACGAATGACGAGTCGGTGAATTTGCCGTCGGTGAATTGCAGTCGGTGAACGTTCCGAATACCTACAAAACATGTTCTTCTAAGGCAGAACTTGTTTTACGAACAAAACAAACAGAGATACACCGCAGTGTACAACATCAACAGACTGAACCAATCAAAATGTAGAAACAAGAACAGAGTACTGCTTATGGTTAGATGAATAATAGAAACAAGGAAAGAAAGGAACCAGAATGTCATAGCATATATGTACTTGTAAGAATAGTTTGTGACGGAAACCTTAGGACACGCCAACCACCAGGAAAACCACCAAATAAGTGGGTGGAATGTTAGACAGCAATATCGCAAGAAGTTGAGTATAACAGGCTACAGGAAGAAGAAGATACTAATTCTTTAGCGTTCGCTTTTACTGGAACGTCTAAACTTCAAAGACATCTCTTTATCCCACCTAAATAGCTTTCCTAGTTTGCTTGGCGTTTAATTGACAGAGGCCTGGTTCCTCGGCGCTTATTTTAATATCATTACTTGACGGCCGATTTCTTATAAGGCCAAACGAACTTTTTCTATTTCGGTTTTATAAAGCCGTTCTAAGCGCATTGTTTTAGCTTAAAAACAGTACGTTAAGGAGGCCTATAATCGTACTGTTTTATGACATGCTTGTTTCATTTAACGGATGTTAGGTAGTGGATACATTATAATCAGAATGTTATGAAATTTGAAAGTTTGAAATGTCAGTTTCAGCCACCTGTCAGTGCTGCCATAAGTGTTTATAAACACTCCCTAGTAATCGATTTGACGTAAAATTTTCTACATAAATTTATTTAAAATACTCTTAAACTTCGTCAATAGAAAAAATAGTATAAAGAACACGTTTCATAAGACCACTTGTCGCACTCGTCCGTTGAAAAACTCGACGCTTCGTGTCTCGTTTTTCAAACTTGGACTCGTGCGTTAAAAAAAGGCCTTATGAAACTAGTTCTTTAATATACTATTTTCGTCGACCCGCAACAGGATAGATGGAAAAGGCCTAAAGATTAGCTGAGAAGAGTAAGGCTGGTTCACGGAAACCGCTTACGGGAGAGAAAACTTCCTAGTTGTGTACAGGGTAGGTCAAAATTAACGGGGGCCACCTTCCAAATCGCAGTAGATTACCAGTTTTCGTGGAAGGCCGAGAAGCCAGCAGCTTACGGGAATCGGATTCACCTTTATTGTGCTTCCTCCTATATGTCAAGCTTGCAAAGTTCATGCACACAAAGATAATAATACACAAAAATAAAAGATAGGGTAAATTTCAAGACAAATATAATTCTACTTCTTTTAAATTACTGACACATGATACAAAAAATATAACGATTACATTGAAAATGGAAATATTTATGGATCATTAATACAAGGTTAATTGAACGTTCAAACTGAGGCTCGCCGTCCCTGGCTTACGGCATTGAATTTCTTAAAACAAATCTACGCAAAAATACAGTTTACGATTACTCTTTACAATTATAATAAAAAAGAAAATGACCATTGCAGACTGAAGGTCGCTTTCTGTTGCATCAAAAAAGGGTTCAACACCTGAAACTTGAAAATGAAACTCGGAAAAGGATTTTCACATTTTTTTTTGGTAGGGAGTAGAGACAGAGGCAGGCACAATTTGGAGTGTTCTTAAGAAGCAGGAAATATCCGCAGGCACGCCCCTGCAGACTGGATCGAATGGAGACCACGTTAAGGGCCAACACTTCAATGCGTTTATCGCAACAGCGGCACAACCAGAGGATCACAGCAAAGGGTTCGATAATAGTCCGCCAAAGGCGGTCAGCTAATTCGCAATTAATTGCCTTCTAAAGGTTAAAATTCCAGCGTGTTTCTTTGATCTGACACTTGTTGATGGTTCTGTTCACCCCATGGTGAAAACAACGATACGAAATTCACGCGATGGACACCCATCGAAAACCCAAGCCGCCCCTGCAGTACTTGATTACGGCGCTTAACGCAAGCAACCGGGCCGAAGAAGATGTTAAATTCGACTGAAGAGAAAACGCAATGCCAATATGCATCGGCCGAAAATGTTACACCACATTGCGAAATAAGGTGCCATAATTCTAGATCAAATTATTATTATTATTATAATCACATTCCCTTCTACCTATTCGGTGTCGGTTCTGGAACAAATTACTACGTAAATTACCAGAAAACGTCCAGGGACAAACTCTCAGACAAAACATTAATCGGCAATAATTGCCGAAATTGCAGAATTATTCTGCATGATAACAAAAAAAAAAGATTCACTAAAACTGTATTTGGGAAATAACAATATAGCAATCGGTTACAAAGCGACAATTAAAATGAAACTTTAATTCAGATGAAGCGGTAAAATCAAACGAACATAACAACTAGCCGTTCAAGTCAGGAACTTAAATTAACTTTGTTAGTATTCTTCATTTAAATGACCTCTTCCATGTTTCCTAGTACTCAATTTTACAAAGTTTTACAGGGACCATTTAAGGATATCTAGTTTTCCATCCCTAGATAACATTTCTATGTTGTGATTTGCTAAACAGTAAGCTGGTGTTAGGCCCTCCTCATATTTGCAGCGCTTATAATCCTAAGAAATCACTTTCTCGAAGCCCTGTATATGTTACCATATCGAGTACAAATTTAGATATTATTCCAATACATATTCTATAGGTATCATAGACAGCCTTTTCATTCCACTGCTGGTCATCGCCCTCTTCTCTGCCACGTGTTTCCCCTCAGCCCTATGGTAATAACACGGGGGACTTACAGTTTAAAGTCTTATCCGAACGGCAGAAATTCCAGAGAATGTTTTCAGCACGGTTGCAAGTCGGATAGGGAAATTGTGTGTAGTGGGTTGCAGACAAGCTTTTTATATATCTACATAGTAATGTTTAGGTTTTGAACCCAAGCCAGAATCGATGTTTTACTCATAAAGCGAGCGCTCTATCAACTGAGCTACCACCAGACAAGTTCTTATACAAAGTTCATATAATGCCCAGTTCTTTTAATAAGTCCTTCGGGGCATTTACTTTTGAGTTTTAATATAAATGTTTCCATAATTTAATTTAAGAACAGTCCATGGTAAGTGCAACTTCCCATTTTTCCCCATAACCAATTTTTATTTGTAAGTGTCGTTTGGGAAGATTATCTAGTAAATTATAAAATTAGTAAGCGTCCCATGATGTAGTTATAATATAACTAATTCCTTATGTAATAGTTGTGATGGCGTTTATGTTCATATGTATAGAGTATATAGTAATTACTGTTCAAATTTTGTTGTCGAGTTCTAATTTATATTTCCCCAAAAATAAGTTGAGCTGGTATAGCTTCTAATGTACATGGCACAAAATAGAACTTTTTTGCTGCTGGCAGGTAATTATTAGCCAGTACAAAAAAACCACCGCGGCTCTTATTGCAGCCTAATTCCCTTCAATGGCGTAATATGTAAAATAAGTAATTTAAGTCAATGGAAAAGTTTGATAGACGTGCAGGTGTGTACACGTGCGCGGCGAGATAAAACACCCGCTCTTATTTACGAATGACTGCATAGGAACGAACAATAACTACGCAGTATGATTATGGGGTGGAACAACACATGCCGTTGTTCTTGCACGGGGTGGTTGCACCACCACTACCCCGACTCCGTAGGGGTGTAGGACTGAATGCATTGATTAGAGGACCTGATTTTAATAATTCTGGCACATGTTTAAGTTCATTTTATACAGCGATGTGTGTACGTAGGTGAATTAGCATAATGTAGGGGTATTTCCTGCGGTTCTCAACAGTTGTGGTTTTAAGAGTGCTGGGCAATGTATACTTCTTCTATGAGTGCTTGATCTCTTACGAGACGTAGCGATCTTCTCTGTGCAATGTATACACTTGGCGCAAAACGATAGGTTGAATTTAAATTCAATATCTCATCCAATATCGATATTCTTTTCATTTGGAATGTATACTTGATTCTGTATACATTTACTTAAATTAGTACTATGCATATTGTAGTCATTTCCCGTCACTAATTTGCTAGTTGTTTCAATTTATTAATTTTAGTTATCTAGATACAAGCTGTCTTTTAATTCAAATCACAAATACACTAACAAGAATGTTTGAAGTGCCAGTTAATTACAAACTAGTTTCGCCTTCACTTTCAATCTGTTTCGTAGTGTCCCTAAAACAGTTTGCTTATTTTTGATTAAATGGTTTAACGTTTTAAAACTTAGTGTTAATTATGTAAGAGTTATATAGCAAAGCCAACATTAAAATATACCAAATTACAAACCTTTGCGAATAACCATTAGTTTCATTTATTTATTGACAAAAATAATGAAAATATGAATATAGGCCTAGCTAACTTGTTCATTTAGTAGGTTTCTGTACAAAAGAAAAAGCCAATATTTTCGTGCAATATATTCTCATACCGATTTGGATTTGCTGGTGTATCTAGCAGAAAAATTGTTTTGCTTATTTTCCAGTACGTTGTAATAAACGTCGTCCAGCAAAATGTTCTGTATTATTAATACTTCAGAATTTTCAAAGTATATGATCTCTAATAATTAGTAGTAATTGAATGGGAAGGTCAATGCAGAAGAAAACCTTCAAAGATGATGCATTTAAACAGGATTGTCTTCAACTAACTCCCTGGATTCTCATATTAAAATGGTCTTTTCCTTTAGCATGTTTTTCCATAAGGAGTTCTCCCGATATATTACCTTCCAGTGTGTGTTCATGGGGAATTCGTTGAGACATCGATTTCTGGGATCCAGTTCCCACCACACGCAATGATTGCAAGCGTAGTAGCAGTCTAGTAATAAGTAATTCACCGAACACTACACTATAAAACATGTTACATAATTTAAAGCAATGGAAAAGAAAGAAGTCTTAAAATTGAAGAAAGTAACCCTACGCACGTAAAGTTGAGTTAAGCACTATTTATTTAAATAATTCGCTACCCCCTATTAAGGGTAATATTTTAGTTTGCTTAGATGATGTTAGTAATCGGACATGGATTGTTTTTTGTACTGTATAACAGCTCCACGTACGTGTATTAATAGTCTTCACGTAGGTAGATAACCTTTCAGCAATATTATGGTGGTCTTTCGTGAAACTTGTGTGAATATGCAATCAAAAAGACAGAAATATCAGAAACGGTTTAGGAGTTTAAATATTCCAGTTCCGAAATTATGTGTGGCAAACGCAACACGCGATTTTATTTCATTGTTTTGGGGGTGCTTTCACACTTAAACATAGATCTTTGGGTAGGATACGAGTACTTTTACTATATTCTCTCCAACACTATGTTGTTGCTATTAATCTGAAATTCTATGATCTTCAGATGCGGATAATCCAAAAATCAGTATTTTTGTAATTGTCCGTGTGTCCGAAAGAATTGCTGTTATTATTTTGTCATTGTTAATAACCGTCGAGGTTGTCTTTCCGCAATATGTATTTACATGAAACTGGTATATTATTAAATACTTTGTACGATATTGTTCTAATACTGATAGTAGAGACCGCAATACTTTTCAATGATGAAAAAATTCAATTTTCAGGGTTATCTATTGCTTAATAAATATATTTTCACAGTTTAGAGAAAATGCCTATGGATAGGAGCAGTATTCAATGTATCTTATATATTGTAGAAATATTACCATATAACGAAATGTTGGTCGATAAAATGTGCAACCCTGCACTTATTTAACAGAACTAGATAGCATGGAAGTATCCAAAAAATTGAAAATGTAGACTTCTATAGTATGTGTCAACTACATTCAATTATATGCCGGCTATAAGAAACATTTAGGCGTTGGAAAAGGCTAATTTTATAAGATATGAGAAGATATTTAGCCTTCATGAAAAGCTATTGAACTGTTGGTTGCCTATAGCAAGAGTGATTACTTTCTAAAAAATATTATACTATTATGTTGTAATGCTTCACACAAGATATTATGGATTAATATGTCAAATGCAGTTATTTTCTATAAATAATTTAATTTCTATCATTTTTAACAGTAGGTATATATTTTTTATCTTTGATTTCGTGAGTAACTGAAATACATAAGTTAAGTACACTTAAAAGAGCTTTTGGGAACTTGAAGGGATTGGCAGGAGGCATGAAACCGAAAGGAGAGAGAAAGAGCGAGAAAAAGCAAGAGGAAGCAAGAGAGAGAGCATGCAAGGTACCCGTAATTGATAAACTTTTGTGTTAATTGTATTTTATTCCTTTATTCTAGTAGCAAGAATGGTTGCATACTTTAATGGATCGGCTTTGACAAATGATTGTAGGTTCGAAGACATTTTATTCTGCTCCGAACAATTTCTATTATTGCGGATTATAAAATAATAGTATTATTGTTAACCTCAAAAACTTCATAAATTTATGTATATGAATTATTCTAGAAAAGTTGTATGCGTGTTAAAATTCATAAAACAGTTAAGCTAGCAAAGCATCGTTTTCAATTAAAAACCTAATTATATAAAGTTACAAGTAGAACTAATATTTTTAAGTAATATTATATATTTCACCCCTATTTGTGTGGAACTGCTGATTTACCATTGGATATCTAGAAGCGTGCCGGTTATAAAATGTATTGTGTGTGCATTGCGACGCATGTGTGGTTCTGGTAATACTTGTTGGATTAGGGCTGGTTTTGACCCTTTGTCGCTTCACGTGCAGACCCTATTGTTCATTAAGCCTATTATTAAAACTTGCGCTTTTTAATGATTAAAAAATTTAGAAAAAGTGTAAAAATTCTAGAATTGCATTACTGGTTTTACAAGATGAAGCGTCATGTTGTGTGAATCGACAGGAAAATTACTCGTTTCATAACACGAGCGACACAAAATGATGCCTAATAGGCAGCATTAAATACTAAAGGTCGATGTTATTACTTCCGGAAGTATCTTGTTAATAATATATGTATGTATATATATACATGTATATATTGGCTATGTTATATGAACCTTGATTTAGATAATCTAATAGAAAATTAAGTTATTTTATGCTTAAATGTGAATAATGAATTGTTGAAACCAAGTGAGGTCATGTTCAATTAGTGTTGGTCATCTGCGTTGATTTTGGTTGAGTTGATCGGGTGTCTAGCCTTTGAATTCTCTGTTTCGTTTTGCTTGTTTGTAGTCGTAATAATTGTGTGAAGGTATTAGAGGTATTTTTCAAACTTGATTGTGATATTTTCGCAAACAATAAGATATGAGAGTTGTGTATTATGTTCGACAACTGTCAATTAACATATAATTTTGGAGGAACATTGACCTTAAAATTGTATGTTTCTTGTGAGTAATATTTGGATATAGGTGTGAAGAATAACCATTAATTGTAATAATATGGATTTTGTTATAAAAAATAATTGAGAGGCCGTGTGGGGTGATAAAGCGTACCTTCTTAAATAAGGAATATGGCTATAATTTCAGTTTTGATATAAATGATATTTCAAAAAGTTATTTAGATATTTAAGATTTGGTTAATTTATGTAAATTTCATTCTGCTTTC
The DNA here is from genome assembly GCA_014611495.1 of Limonius californicus. NCBI lineage: Eukaryota > Metazoa > Arthropoda > Insecta > Coleoptera > Elateridae > Limonius > Limonius californicus. Next base: position 17,539 of record JABXWE010002221.1, on the reverse strand, counting down.
CCACTGGTTGAGTAATTCACATGTTTCGTGTAAAATGTAATTAGTTTTGTTTGTATTATAATGTTGCCATGGCTACTTGTTAAAAAAGAAAAAACAACGAGACTTGCCACGAAAAACTCAACGTTAACAGACATTCGTCTGACGAGTCAAAAAAATTGTAATTTTGTTTGTTTATTATATCCTGTTTGAATAATATTACGGTATTAAGTGTTACAGTTTAAATCTGCGTTATTTGTTGCTTATCTGTATAAAAAAATTGATAAATTTCTGTAAATTAGCCGAAAATCAAGAATTCTAAGAATACGATGATACTCAGTCCAAAGATTTTTTTCGAGAAATTTAGAAAAAAAGGCTACAAGTGATGGACTTTCGTTTTGCAGTTCAAGATCAACAGAAGGCAGGAGTGCCATCCTAATTTCGTCTAGTTAGTTGTACCAACACCAGAAGAAAATAAGCAAATGCTTTTATGTGAAAAGGTGGGTTGTCCCACTCTTTCCTTCTTCTTTTCACAAATTTTATGACATCTATTATGTTGCATTAGTCTCTTACATCTCGGTTGCGCACTCGGTCCAATCTCGTTTTTCTGGCAATTGCTCTTAATGTATTCATCTCTGTGGTACGCATTGATTGTTTTGTTTTACTTGTGTCGGCACGGGTTTCTACTCCATATGTCAGTACGAGTCTCACAATAGATTTGTAAATTCTAACTTTGCTCTGTATACTGAGATACCTGTTTTTCCAAGTTACATCGCGAAGGTACCCTAAAATTCTTGCTCTCTTTCCTGCCTGATGACGAACTTCTTTACAAAGGTTGCGTTCGCTTGATACCTCTATTTCCAAGTATACTTAAATTCCATTATCTGCTCTAGCATGTATCTTTCTATTTCTAACTTACAACGTATCGGCTCTTTAGATATAACCATTGATTTAGTTTTCTAAATTGAAACAGCCATATAATATTGTTTTGAAGCTGTAACGAAGTTGTGCAAAAGGCGCTGAAGGTCATTATCAGTTTTTGCAAGGAGAATTGCATCATCTGCATAGCAGACAATATATATGTTTTTATTTCCAATCCTATATCCTGGTACTATTTTAAGGGTGTTAATTATTTTGTCCATCACCATGTTAAATAAAAATGGACCTAGCGAGTCTCCTTGTCGGATTCCCGTGGAGCATTTAATCGCTTCCGTACTTGATTTCCCACTTGTACTTTAGTCCTTGTATTTGAATTAATATCTTATATTAGTCGTATAAGGTCGAATGGTATACCCTTCTCCATTAATATTGATAATATGTCCTGTAGTTTTACTCGATCGAAAGCCGTTTTCAAATCCACTAAGCACATGAATGCAGGCGAGTTAAATTCGATCGCTTTTTCAGCTACTTGACGAATTATAAATATCGCGTCAGTTGTTGACCGGTTTAAGCGAAAGCCTTGTTGCTCTTCAATTATTTGTATATATGCGTGTAATTTGTCAAGGATGATTTTTGTTAGTATTTGCCGCGTTGTATTCAAGAGTGTCTTGAATAAAGGTATCGTCATGCTGATTTTCCAGTCGTGTGATACTTTTCCTTGCACTATTATGCAACTATATAGCTTTAGTAATTCATTTACCAAACTATCCGTCGGAACCAGGAGCCTTTCCATTTTTTAATGTTATAAGTGCTCTTTCTATTTCTTCTCATTTTATTTCAGCTGTTTCTTGTTCAGCGTTTTCGTATGGTAAATGTATGGGACTATAAACCATGTCTTCCTTATACAAGTCCTCAAAGTAATTCTTCCACTGTTTAGTGTCTATTCTATTCATCTTGACTGTGTGACTAATTTCTGCTTTTCTGTTTCTAAGCATTCGCCATATTTTCATCTGTGGACCATTAGTCCTTCTCCATATCTTATACGTATGCTTGGCGATCTTCTGGTGTTCTAGTATACTTCTACCGCAAAAAAGGTGTATAATTTTTATGTGGTACCTGTGATTTCACTATTCTATTTCCTTTTGCTTCTTCATCTGCTTTTGTTACATTATTCCTTAGGGTTTTCGATGCTTCTTCTACGCTATCTTCATAATTTATTGTGCGCATATTTATTTTTTCTTTTAAACGATTATCATATAGAAGCCTAGTGAATCCTGAAGCCGTAGAATCCTGAAGCGATTCTATGTTGAATTTCTCCATATGCTTGTCATTAGTTTTCCGAGGAATATGATACTTCATTCTCATTTTGCAGAGCACTAATGCTTGGTCACTTCCTATATTAGCTGAATTCAACGTTATTATATCTAATATTTCACTGAGTAAGAAACTGTTTGTTATAACGTAGTCGATCATAGACTGTTGTCCTTGTGAGCCAGTAATGGTGTATTTGTATCTCCAGTTATGGTCTAAAAATGATTTGTTGATCCTGAGATTATTCTGGGCACAGAAATCCATTAGCAGGTCACCATTGTCATTATGCATTGGTTCGTGAAAACGCTGTTGAACTCGCATTAGAGGTTCGTTACCAATACGTGCTCTTGATCCCAAGCAATTTAATTATTTCTATTAACTAGCAATTCTACTATTGTCATTCGTGTCTATGTTATCATTTCTGGTGTTATATTGTTTTCTCCCGATTTTATTAATTTGACCACCTCTACAGTTATACTGTGGTTTAGGTTTTCTGTTCTTGTTTCTATCAAGCTGTGTTATCCTGTTTCAATATAAAAATTCTCAAAACTTTAGCATAATATGTTTTCTATGTATCTGCCACAGTTATATTTGTATTATATTGTTCTTTTATTTCATTTCCAAACGATCCCCACACATTCCTGTTAGCAACTTTTATTGCTACTTTCCCTTCTAGCTTTGTTCCATCTCTTCGTTCCACCATCTTGTTCTTTTGTAGCCATAGTTTATTGCACCTCTGATTTGTACTTAAGTGATGTCACCGATTTTCTATTTTACTAATTTTTTCTTTCGCTTTTAAACAGAATGAATCGAATGAAACACGAAAACTGTCATTAAAAAATAGCAAAACATATTTTTCTATGTAACGTATCTTGTTCTGTTGGAGTTGTTATGTACTTTTAAAATTTGCCGCTTTATATGAATTAATTTCTTAATTTGTTTGCCGCTTCGTAGGAATTAATAACGTTATTTTAATTGCAGTCTTATTTTGGGTTACCATTTCGCTATTTGTTTTGTTTTTCGAAGTTTAAGTTATGTTGACAGTTCCCTCTTGTAGGCTCAAAACTACCGATTCTTGTTTTTCTCGCGCGTGACCTTAGGCACTTCTGAGAATTCACGTGTTAATTTTCGTTCTAGAACATTTCAGAACGTTTTGAAATATGGTGCAACCTTTTTGGGGCAATGAGGAGACGTGTTGCGTTTTTCGGGCAGTCAATTTTCGACCTCAGATGACTCCAGTTCTCCGAAAAACTCCATCAATCGGGGACCGTAATTACGTTAAGTGCTGCAGGGGCGGCTTTTGGGTTTTTTTTTCGAGGGGTATCCGCTGTGTGTGTTTCGTCTCGCTGTTTTACCAAGTATAAACAGACCATCGGCTACTGCCGGATTTAAAAGGAAACACTGGATTCAACCCCTGTAAAGCCAATTCTTGGTGAATTGACCGATCGCCGTTGGGCGGATTAATTTCCAAGCCCAGCTCCCGCCCCTCTGCGGCTATTTTTTTATACCATCGTTCGAAGGGTCCTGTCTTTCATTAAACGTTAGCAACCTGTTGAAATCAACGTATTTTCCTGCATCTGGAAATCGCCGTTACATTGTGCCAACCTCGTTTTTAGCCATCCACCGGAATTCAAGGTAAAAACCCAGTTTTGTGTTGTCATAAAGAAACCTTTTTTTGCTCGCGTTAACTTGCAGACTTCAAATTTAACTTCATGTAATAAAGAAAAGCGACCTCAAGTCGCCATATGTGGTGTTAGTTGTTAATTATAAAACTACCAGATTATATTCTGTGTTATTTTTGTGAACCTCAGCGTCGCTGGTGTTACATAGCTGTATGAAAAACGCAAATCCCGTGGCACCATTGGCGGCGAGTTTTTTTCTGCACGTTCAAAAATTAAAATTATGTAATCCAAACTTATAGCGTTATCACTTGTCATTTTCTTGTATTGTCATTTTTAATTATATGTGTGTTTAAAGTTTACTGCCTCTTATTGTGTCTTTTGTATTTGTTGGTGTAAGAATTTTGCAAGCTTTAAATATATAGGAGGAGGCACAATAATGTTCCATTCCCGTGAGCTGTTGGCTTCTCGGCCTTCCACGAGGACCTACAATCAGCTGGATTTGGAAGGTGGCGCCCACTTGTTTTGACTCGCCCTGTACACAACTAAAGATTTTCTCCCATAAGCGATTTTCACGAACTCCCGCTACTCCTCTGAGCTTAGCTGTAGGCAGTTTTTCATCTATCCGGTTACAGATCGTCGAAAAAGCTCGATTGGCCCGTAACAGAGTAACTATAATTCTATTAGTATATTTCAGACTGTTTTGTACACCGAAGTGGATACAAAATTGTTCAAATTAAAATCCCCTTCAAAAGTGACAAATTTCAAATATTTTAACATTTTTGAAAAAATAACTGTTAACATTCAGATTCTCATAATACCTCATTAAGCAGATATGCTTGTACTCAAAAGAAAATACTTTAAGTATGGGAACGTAACAACGAAGTAATTCTTTATTAAGCTGGAACTCGTATGGAAAAGCTTGAGACATTTTGAAGATATGCCTCCCCGCAATGTAATGATTACTAGGTTCAGTAGGTGCAACAACAAGTCGTGATGTACTATGTAGGTTCGTTTTGGAAAATCTGATATAGAAAGTGTAGGTACTCACAGAATATCTGATAGAAAGGTTCAAAATAACGGAAACGGTTATAGACATATCCGTCATAAGCAAAATTTATTTGTGGCCGGTATTGTATAAAGTAATTGGTACTTATTTAGTTTATCTAAGTATTTAAAGCACTCTATCAAATCTTTATCAGCTTCAACTTAGACTTCACCCAGTTACGCAACTTTAAGGCAACATAAAATGTTTAGTTTAGTTTAAGTACAGATAAATATTTCTTCCTGTTTTTGTTTCACGAGGAAGGGAGCCACAAAATTTTAAATTCTACAATTTACGACTGTACCTTTTCATTGGTTACGGCCGCTGTAACTTTTTGCTACAGCAAAAAGGTGGCCCGAACCTATAATGGGATGTCATGCGCTTAAAACTTGTGTTTTACAACGACGCTGTTGGTCTCGTTAGCAAATAACGACAAGCGAATGTTGTATTTTAAGCATTTTGTGAGTAGGAGATTTCAAAGATAAATCGCGTGGAACTTCTGAATTTTATCGTGAGGACATTTCTGACAATCAGATTACAGCTGATGAACACTAATTATCTGGACCTGTTAGCGACTCGATACTGATCAGCAAAAAACGTGGAGCTATATGTAACCTGAGAAGTTGACATTTTAAGATCTTATGCCGAAAAACATAGGCCCATTGCGAATTCCTTGGTAGTAAATCTAATAAAGAGGTATATAAACTTTTCCGAAAGAAGAATTCGATGCAATTATAAACTGGCCGAATTACCATCTTACGAAATATTAATCTAAAATAATTTCAATTTTTTATAAGGTCAATTTGTTTCCAATTAATTTTATTATATTTTTTATACGAATGAAATGGACGTCCTAAGGCGTTAGTTATAGTGGTATTTATTACCCTCAATAAACCGAACAAATTCGCGAATTAATTGATTTACTTATAAAAAAAAAGCTTCAAACTCTAGAACTAAAAGGAGATACAATAAATTTCGCAACTGACGTTCAAATAATTAACAGACCGTTCGAACGCGAAAAAATTTTATATCTCATTATTGAAAGCTCGCGAAATTTACAGCTTTGCGCGGAAAACCAAGGCCTGTTTATGGTCGTGCTTTCAACCAGATATTGCGACATGGGAACGCGGGCGAGTCCATATATTCAAGTAAAATATGTTCGTATTAATTAAAATATACACGATCACAAATTTGTCTATATTAAAATTAACTAACAAAACACGGCCGCTGTTTAAAACTTCCGAATAAAACTCGATGACGTCCATGAATACTTGCTACAACAACGTGGAATTAATGGTTCCTTATAAATTTTCATTAAGACGCCCAAACATGCGCCCCGCGTCGAACACAAACCATAAAATCCAAGGAAATTTATCATTGGCAAATTAATTTGGAAAGTGGATATATATTAAACTAATGTGAAGGCGTGTATAGTAATATGCAATAGTAAACGAAAATGGGAACAGTACTTTAAGGATCTAAATTAAATTATCTATTTATGCTGTTTAAATTTACAGTATGTTGTTTCTAATCGTACAAGCAAAGCTTAATACCTTATGATATGGGAATACATCCACACACTTGTTTATTATTATTAGATAAATATTGAAAACATGTGTAAAACTTCTCTTGAACTTTTCTACTCTTTCAGCTCTCTTTCAATATTTACGAAAGCATACTAATATCGTCTAAGTTTACTATTGGGTTACGAAGAAGGTAAGAGTGGCCAAATAAAAAAAGATGCACATTTATGAGACTAAAGTACTGATGATATGATTTTTTCCGGAGTACCGCACAGTTTGTTTGTTATAGCTAAGAAATTCTGAAACGGTTCTTAAATGTAGGCAACAAAATACAGTAGTTGTTCAGAAAGTTGATGGTTAGAAACAGTATAAGTTTACATTTGAAAACCATTTGCAAAGATATATATCCTCTGAAAGCCAAAGTAGTCATCTTGAGTATACACAAATTCAGATTAAAATGATGCGATACAAGTTGTGACTTATAAATGGACAATGAAGGACTACTGTGACCGAGAATACAGACAATTTCTGTTTATGACGACAAATTACCTTCACCATCATAATATTCGGCTTTACTGCAATTTCCTCATTTCTTGGTACAAACAAACTAAACTTTAGGCCCGTACTATGAACATAAAATCCCACCATTAGACCTTTTTTATAATTATCTTTCACTTCTTTCTTTCTTTACCAATTTCTCTTTTACCTTATGATGTCGAGGTTACCTTTCATACATCCGGGATCAAAAACAGTGTTACAGGGAAAATGGTAGACCAAATACAGCATTCCAATTATCTATGGTGTGACGTGACGTACGACTACGACCTACGATTGCAGAAACAATGGAAATAAATTTCAAGCAATATGCGGTACTATTGGAAATACATTAGGGAACGAAGCTACATCACAAAGTACAATATGTAAACTAACTTGGGCTTTGAGAAAAAAAAGTAATAAAACAGTATAAAGACAACAAAAAAACATTCTAAGAGGGTTAGAAAGAAGGAAAAGAAGGTCTGCACGTCGAACCTGCTGAAAAATAGTATTAGAACACAGGCAGAACTGCATAAGACCAGAATACCAACGAAAACCTACAGTTACAAACCAATATCTAGATGACGTTTAGGACGACCTGAGAAACATTGGGCAATTGGAAAAGGTTTGAAACCTGCACTGAGAAAAGACAGGATGATAATGATGATCTCTCGCTTTTGGTTGTAAGGAATGCGGTACTCTTATTCCAAATAGAAGGCCCTATATAATCTGTAATATACAGAATCGGCAAAATAATTCATGACAAGGGTCCAAGAACGATTTATGCAAACAAACAAACTAAATTTTGCAGTTGATGTCGTATTCCTATCATCAACATGACCTTGGAAAAATGGGAGGAACGTTTAAAGACTTGTTTTTTTAACTGCAGTAACTTTGAAAATGATAACATACGGAAGTGAAACGTGGCCAGTTCATGCAGCAAACAAGAGAAGGTTCACTGCAGTGGAGATGGACTACTTGAGAAGAAGTGAAAGAACATCTAGATTAGAACACGTTCCTAATGAACATATTAGAAGAGAAATGGATACACAAGATGCTATAATTGAAAGAATAGAATCGATAAGGACTCAAATGGTTTGGTCATCTAATGCGCATGGATGAAGACAGATGGCCTCAGCGAATATTCAAATGGAAACCACCGGGTAAAAGAAAAAAAGGAAGACCAAGACTGTTCTGGAACGACAGAATACGGGAATCAATGAGAACACGAGATTTGGAAGAACACCATACACACGACCGGCAAAGCAGGCGCTAAGGAATGGGAGGACGGCTACAGCCGTGAATAAATTTCGTATCCATATCCATTCTCAAACGCGAACACATGAATTTAACATTGTATTGAACATTTTTGCTAATTCCTACAGGAAAGGTAATGGTATCAATAGGAACATAAAATTATTGCCCATGAAATATATTAATAATAAGGTGCGATCTTTATTTTAAAATACTACTAATTTAAAACTTGGCGATATTTAAATATGAATTGCCATGATTTTCATGTTAGACATAATTTTGAATTAGCTGGCTTGTCAGCGATTTTTTGTAAATTGCTGTTCAAATTATATACGGAAAAATGAATAACTACTCCAATGCAGAACGAATTTTTATGGTAAAAACCTTTTACAGTTGCCTTAGTTTGCGGAGAGTTAGAGATTTGTTTGCCGTTATGTTTAATACCAGACCTATACCTTCTGTAAGTACCATTCACAAATATGTACTAAAATTTGAAAGATGTGGGAATATTTGTGTAGAATCTGAAGCTAGGGGTGCTGAGTAATAATATTTTTTATTGTTAAAACAAAATATTCAAAAATAATAATTCTATCAGGAAATCGACAAACAGTTTATTCTGCAGTTTAAGGCAAATTTCTCTTGACGTAGGTTTATGTAAATCGCGGATATGGAATATACTCAAGAAGTACAAGTATTATCCCTATAAGGCACAGTGTCATCAAAAGATATTTGCTGTTAACGATAAAAGTAGGAGTGCATTCTGTATTGAAATGCAAGAGCGTGCTAACAATGATCGTCGCTTTCTGACAGCAATTTGCTTCACAGACGAAAGTACTTTCACACTGAGTAATGAACCAAATGTTCAAAACACGCGATATTGGGCTCAGACAAACCCCAGAGTTAATATTTCTACCAGAACTCAGGATCCCCTGGGCTGGGATTTGTAATAACAATATCATTGGTCCATTTGAAATTGAGGGAAATTTAAATTCAGCAATGGATTTAAACTTATTAGTAACTAAGGTAGGACCTGTATTGGAAGAAGTTGCAAGAGAAAATCAGGAGATCCAACAAGAAGGCTGTCCCGCGCATTTTGGTTTAGATGTTAGGAATTTTTTAAATGATTAATTTCGAAATCGTTGGCTTGGTAGAGGTGGTGCTATAAATTGGCCAGCTAGATCTCCTGATTTAGCACCTTGCGACTTTCTTGTGGGGCCAAAGTTTACAAAAGATGCCACCCAGATATTAATTCTTTGAGAAAAGCAATAGTTGCTGAGTGCGCGTTAATTACTGAGAGGCAGTTGGCCAATATAAGAAATGCTTTTTATAACATATTGGGGTATTGCTTACATCAAACCGGGGGTTATGCGAATATTTATTATAATTTATTCTCCTTCATTATTGTTTTTTTTCATAGAGTTTATAATAAAAACTATTTAAACTGTTAATTACTTTAATGTTTATTCATGTAGTATATAAATAATGGCAAATACAAATGAGAATTACATGAGATACATGTGAATGATAACAAATATTGATATAAGAGATTATGCCACAGTAGCGTACGTATAGAGAACAGAGAAAATTAGACAAATTTAATATCCCATTATTGGGTTTGTCGTAAATGATATCTAAATATGTTTAAATTAATATATTTTTTTGTGGTTGTCAATTTCTGTATACAGCGTGTCTCCAAATTATAGGTACTAACTTCGAAGGCGCATTCTACAGCAAAAAATAAAAATCAATAGAAGAAATAGTTCCTGTAAACACGTGTCCGGAAATGTTTCGTTACGCTTGTCCAGCAACCTAAACAAGGAGAAATTTAATCATTTTCTTGGGAATGACACAGTCGGCGTTTGCACTATTACCTTGGAATTTTGTTGTTTAATAACAAATTAGTAATCAGCTAACTTTTCTATTTGTTGTAACTAATCCATACATGTTGATTGAAACACTCAACTTCCCGAACACGCGTTTTCATGAACTGATAAAATTACAAGAGTCTAATTATCTTGTAAACGGTTAGCGCAAAATACTTAGAACAAGAGCACCTTTTCCGTGTATTTTTGTATGACGAATAAGAGTTTCGTACTATTCACAAAAATCAACCTAATGAATACAGTTAAAATATGACTTGAACTTCCCAGATGGGACCCTTGGTTCACTAAGTTTGATAAAATTGGGTGAAAAAAGTTACAGTGTCTAAGTTTGCATGCAACATTTAAATATATTGGTGCGAACACTGACTAAGATATCGTCAAAGGAGTGGTTTTATTTTTGTTTCTTTTGGTGGCTGTATCTCCCATCGAACAATTTTCTTTTGTATCTATAATTTAGGGATAACCTGTATACTAGCAGCTTTCACGTCTCACTGAACAAAAACAATCTTCGGCACTGGTCAAGAATATGGGTCCCAAACCATGTTCTAATTTATGTTCTAATTAGATAATGTAAACATTTGCTAACCTAACCAAACCTAACCTAACCTAACCTTGACCAGTACCAGGTTAGGTTAGGTTACGTTAGGTTAGGTTAGGTTAAGTTAGATTAGGTTGGTTCGCCGCGGGACGTTGTAGGAGACAGACGTGTGAGTTTTGTGCTCCGTAATTTGGCTAAGTCCGAAAGTGTGAGGTTAGCCCCGTTGCCGGGGGCTTGCCTTTAAGTGTGGAATCGGGGCTTGACTCGAGGAGCCCTAGGGCAAGACACCGGGGGCCCCATCTAATATCAGGTACATCTTTGGTCCACGAGTAAAGGGCTACTAGAACAGTTCAGAAATAGAATGGGTGGCGATGTGCAGGCGCAGGAGAAGGAAGTACTTAGAACAATAATTATTAAAGACTTGGACGAGGGTACTGACATGGAGGAAGTGGAGGCAGCTCTGATTAGGGAGGTGGGTAAGGATGCGATGCGAGAAAAGGTGATAGTGATAAAAGCACCTAGAGGGGACAGATATACAAGTGCCAGGTTTGCGACGGTGTCCCTACACATAAATCACGCGAGGAAGATCTTGGGTCAGAGGAAGATTAAAGTGGGCTGGCTGCTGTGCAGAGTGGACGAGGTGATAAATGTGGACAGATGTTTTAAGTGCGGGCTGTTCGGGCACCATAGGGGGGAATGTAAACAAGGGGAAGAGGAGGAGCATAAATGCTATAGGTGTGGTCAGTTGGGCCACATAGCGAAAAGCTGTAACAACGAGGCCTACTGTCAAGTTTGTCAAACGAAAGGGCATAGAAGTGACGGTATGAGATGTCCTAGATACAGAGAGCTGGTGATGGAGATAAAGAGAAGAAGAGAGTAAAAGATGTTAACTCCGAAGAAGTTAGGAACGACGGACAGAAGTGCGAAAATGGTAAAGGGAGAAAAAAAAATTAATAACATCGTAAATACACCCACTACCCTGAAGTAATGGGAAACTAGTTCCGGGGTAGATGGAAAGATCTCGACTAGGAGGGGTTTTAGCAGGTATGCCTTATCTAGAGATGGGGTGACTCCTGCACACCCCCTGCGTAGACAGGGGCGCCTGTAAAAGGTTTCCCCTCCTCAAGCCAAAAAAAAAAAAAAAGGTTAGATTAGGTTAGGTTAGGTTAGGTTAGGTTAGATTAGGTTAGCAAATGTTTATATTATCTAATTATAACATAAATTAGAACATGGTTTGGGACCCATATTCTTGACCAGTACCCAAACTTCGTTACGTTTTAGATCACTAAGATAGAAACATCGGGGACCTACAGTATAGGGGAACGACAGAACTAGTAGAGAAAGTTTAAACGTCGAGACCCTGCAGTTACCAACCCGGATTAGGAAACTATGTACGTGGGTTGCTATACATTTTCATACCATGAATGCTTCAATATTGACCCACAGTATATTCCACGTTTGCTCCTCCAAACTGAACTAGTATTAAACTGCACATTTTTAGATACATATCAGAAAAGTAAGTTTCCAAAACTTCTTCTTTAGAAGGTTCATCAGAAAATAGCGTTCTTATCTACTAGTGCGAGATGCACAATATACATTATAAGAACGAGATATCTAGACGGAAAATGTCATTGTACTGCGGAAGGTGTAGGAGGTGCTCCGAAAACATTTAAGTTCACAAATCAAAATTCTTAGTATCTTAAACCAATTACCAATAGAGATTAAGAAACGGCATTGTTTAAACACAAAGATAATGCATGATCCCCTCGTTAAAAAATTTCCTAACGCCAAAATAAATTGATTTATTTTCTGGTTCAAGTAGATGATCAATCTGTTTGCAGTAAGCATGGATAACGAATTTTAATTAGTAAGATTGAAGTTCTATTTTTAGTTGTAAAGTACCTTATTTAGTATTACCGTAAAACAAATCTGATCATAAATAGTAATATGTTTTACAAATGGCATGTTAACCCTGACAATGGTTTGTAGAAAAAGTCCTTGTAAATGAAGAAGTTTTATTACTGCACCATTATATTGCAGAAATATTTGTGTTATTAATTTTAAAGATACTTTATTACATGCTAATATAACAGACTGGTGTATAAATAACTAATCTAAAAATAAATCCTTAAATGGAATTTTAGCATAAATTCTGTTGGCAAAGTCTCCAAAAATGAGACCAAAAGATTCTTCATAACCTTTCTTCACATCGCTAAATACTTCTTTCCAATTTTCATTAAGCAGCTTGTTTATTTCCCGGCCTAATCTTTCATCGCCATTAAATAAATTTTTGAAATCGTACTTAACTTTACCAGGATTTAGAGTCATACGATACTCATTTATCTTCATGTAGATTTTTCCTTTTTTCTCCAGCTTCTCCCCAATTGATGTATGCGTAGCGTTGAGATTTTCTAAACAATTAGTTATCAATAAAAAAGAAAGAAAGTCAAGTTGCCGGATTTATTTACCCAGAGTTATGGTGCAATCTCCCTCTCCTTGGATGGGAATCAGCAGAATTCGCCCGCTAATATTGTATGTCGCTTCTAATCTCAAATATTTTGTGAAACTTTCGACATACAACCTAAAGTCTTTTATTTTCGAGCCACTGCAAAAATAGTTCAATAAGTCTGTTCAATTTTACTACTCAAGTACCTACTCGACTTTAGTGATATTGTTCTTCGTTGCTCCAAATATTTTGATATCTTTAAAGTTTTGCGACAAGTGGACAGCCCCTTGCCCCTCACCAATGGTCATACTTGGCACGTAAAGTGGCTCGAGTTGCGGAATATACAAATCTGGGACACCTAAAATCGTAAACAAAATTATTTAAAAACTTCCTGTCTGCAGCAAACAAAATCGTCAAGCATAAATATTTTGAAATGATTCAGCTTTAAATATTGAGCAATAAGTTTAAAGAATATTACTATTTTATTCTAATGGCCATTTGTGTAATTTATTCTATGGTTGGGTTAAATTCAAGTCTGTATAACCAGAAGTAAAATATTAAGTTTTAAGATCAACACCAGCTTTCTTTTAATTAAACTTGACCCGACCAAGTGCAGGTGTGGCAACAATTTCATATTGTTAGATAACATACGCTAAAATGATGAGACCTAGATAAAGGCGTTACGCAAGAAATGTTGCAGAAATGATTACGAGTATAAGGTTTTCTGCTTGTATATGGGTTATGGTAGCCGAGATGTTTGCTTCCTGGAAAAGATGAAAAGCTCCAACCTATTACAGTTACGTAATACATCGGGTCATATTTGAATTAATAATATTTTTATAAATACGGTGAAACTGTTGAATTCCTCTTATTATAAAAGGCACTTATGGCAACTTATATAATACAAAAAAACTTACCATTTGCTAATTCAGGTATAGCTTCACTAATGGCATCAACTAAACACTTATCAAAATCAGATCTTATTTTACAAGTTTTGAAATTTATAGCTAAAACCGAAAACATATTAGTTAATCTACAATTACTAGTAAATTAGACGTACGAAATTTCACTGCTAATCCTAAATTAAGCAGAAATAGAAAACTGAACGTTGTATACATCGTTGTACACTTTTTAAAGTAGCTGTACGTCATCGTCCAGATACACACTGAAATTTGGGGGCAAAATATTAAAATATATACCTCATGAAGCCACATCTCAAGTGATGTCGGGCTCACGTGAATGGGTTTTTACTAGTTCAACACGTTGCTTATTAATCGAAGAAAGTGTTACAACAACCATAACATCTGAACCGCGCAAGAAACCGTAGCCGCAGGATAAGTACTTATTTAAATGTTTATGCAATCAATATTAATGAATGAGAAACAGCAAGTATTTAATTATCAAAATAATGCGAGGTTAAATTATTTCTTAATATAAAAACTCGCATTACTTTGGAAATGAAAATATGTTTTTAAAAATAATTTTAGTCCTTAAGGCTGAAGAAGTCCCCGAAGTAGATTGTACTGTATAATGTTACAGCTTACATTTAAAAACATCAAATCCATAGATACCTATCAAACCTGAGCACTGAATCTTTCTTATCGTTGATATCAATATGTAGTTCAAAGCCATTTCGTACAGTTGGAGACATAGTCATGGTAAAATTAAAATTTTCCCTAAGCATTAAAATTTTTCAGCAAAAACCATGTACTTCGTCGTAAAAGAATCTTCATTGTTCTTTCATTTATACAGATCCCTACTTCGTCTTTCAGTTGTTTCAAGCTTAAAACTCTGAGAAGTATTTAGTAAACTAGAAGGTTGTATAATTAAACTTACAAATTCATCTAACAATGATAAAGCATCCATTGAATAATAATTTTGTAGAATATAATGTTACTTTTGTGGTTGAAAACGCGTCTAACTGATATTTGCATGCGGTTTATAACAAAGATTAACGTCGATTCTAATTTAGATCCAAATTTAGATCCAGAACATCAATTTAATAGTGACAGTTAATATTCTTAAATTACATTTATTTGTAATTTTGCTTATAGGTCCAGTAGTGACTGATCTGCGTTTTATGCGCAACAAAAACCTAATGTTCCGTTTCTTTCAATCAATTAACGAGAAATATATACTATATTATATACTATATCTACTCTATATACTACATATACTGTATGTACTATATATACTCATCATCACCAACAGCCTTTCCGTCCCACTGCTGGGCATTGGCCTCTTTACTGCCACGTGTTTCTCCTCAGCGCTAAGGTCGAAACACGGGGAGCTACAGTTTAACGTCGAATCCGAAAGACAGAAATTCCAGAGAAGGTTGTTAGCATTCAGATCCCACGGTTGCAAGCCGAATTGGGAAATTGTGTGTAGTGGGTTGCCGACAAGATTTTTATAAATCTGCATAGTTCTGTATATATAGTGTTTATACTATATATATACCATATATACCATATATACTATATATACCAGAAAAGGTAAGCGAAGGAACAAAACAACTACTGACCCAAACAAGAACACTAGCAGGACAAGGAAAGGTTAACACGACAGAATACCTATAGTGAGAATATAGTGAACTAAATAAAACCATAAATAAGGAGCTCACAGAAGATCTGAAGGATCTAAT
This sequence comes from Limonius californicus, assembly GCA_014611495.1. Taxonomy (NCBI): domain Eukaryota; kingdom Metazoa; phylum Arthropoda; class Insecta; order Coleoptera; family Elateridae; genus Limonius; species Limonius californicus. Next base: position 1,890 of record JABXWE010002221.1, on the reverse strand, counting down.
GAAGCTTTAGCGGAAAAAGTTATAGAAAGAAACAAAAGCATGATATGCCTAAGACCGACGCTCGGGGACCACAAAATAATATATATGAAAAATCGAAACAGAATAGCATAAAGAGACAACAATAAAATTACCCAAATAATAGGAAACTTGGATAAAGATCTATACAGTTCACTGGAATGTCCAGATGAACATCCAAAAGCAAATTTACAATAAAAAATAGAAAACATTATCGGATCAGAGGAAATATCAGGCATTGAAGAATTTGAAATCGAGCTGGGCTTAAGAGACCTAAAAAATAATAAAGCTCCAGGTCCGGATTGGGTAATAACAGAAATGTTAAAAGAAGGTAAAGACATTATATTCCCAATATTATAAAACTATTTAAGGATTGTCTGCACCAACGGAAAATTCCGAAGGGAAATTTCCGAAGGGAAAATTCCGAAGGGATGGAACAACAGCCTCGTCATATTACTATTTAATAAATGGACACAGGAGCAACATAAAGAACTATCGACCTGTTTCCCTACTGTCACAGCTATATAAGCTCTTTATGAAAATTATTAATAACAGATTAACACCAAAAATGGACAGCTAGCAACCACTCGAACAAGCCGGATTCCGCAAAGGGTACAGCACATCCGTTCACTTCTCAACCATAAAGACACTATTGAAAAAAAATCAAAATGAATACCGTCAACTCTTGCATCTTGCTTTTGTGGATTATGAAAAGGCATTTGATAATGTGGGCCGCAGAAAGGTCAATGAACAACTGCCGAATCGATTCGAGATATAGAAATTTAACACGCAGTATCTACAAATGCAACGATAACTATAGAAGCAGCTGGAATGGAAAATATTTCTAAAACACGAAACTGGTCGGAATAAGGCATTAACGTAAATGGCAAGAAACGAAGTCACCTAAGATTTGCCGACGATATCGTCCTGATTGCTGACACGTTTAAGGAAATTCAAACCATGATTAACCAACTACCAACCGCATTTAAAGCAGTTGGACTAAAAAGGAACATGCAAAAACTAAAGTAATGAGAAACATAGAGGAAATTGGGAATATAGACGTAGACGGCTGAATTCTAGAAACGGTAAAAGAATACGTATATTTCGAACAAGTCATCAAACTAAACAGTGAAAGCCAGACTGGGGAAAATATTAGAAAAACAAAGTTCGCATGGGCAGGTTTCGGGAAATTGTCATGGGTCCTCAAGAACGTCAAGATACCACAATACCTAAGAAGCGGGATTTTCAACCAGTGTATCCTACCAATCCTGACATACGGGTGTGAGACCTGGACATTCACAAAAGCAAATATAGAAAAACTGGCAAAAACAGAAAGAGCCATGGAACGGTTGCTGATGGAAATAAAATTGTCAGACAAAAAGAGAAACACCCGGATAAGATATCGAACAAGGGTGGAAGATGTAATAGCAAAAGTGGCTAAACTTAAGCGGGGCTCCGCTGGTCACACAATTAGACAAAAATACAACAGATGGAACACGATCATACAACATTGGAGACCGTATCTGGGACAAAGAGCAAGAGGACGTCCCCAAATGAGATGGAGTGACGATCTCAAGAAAATTCAAGGATTATGTTGGAAACGACTGGCTGAAAATAGAGATTGATGGAGAGAATTAGGAGAGGCCTATGTCCAAAGATGGATGAATAATGGCTAAGAAGAAAAAGAAGAAGATACTATACAGATTGTCTCGATTTTTTTTGAAACATAGCAATGAGTGCAACAAGGACAGACCGTAGGAGATGAAAGGTGGGGAATTTAAGTATCTATGGTTATTATGAAAATCAATTTAACATATTTGACATAATAAATGTAATTGTATGTGACATGCATGTCAATAATAATTAAAATCAGTA
>JABXWE010002220.1:0-46895 GCA_014611495.1 Limonius californicus | reverse complement strand
ACAAACAACCACGATATTCACATGTGTCTAAAAGTCGAAAAATCGAACTTTTGTTTATAACTCGAAAACAAAAGACGATAGCAAATTTTTGTTTCTGCCAGTGAATTTGTCTCAAAAAAAGAGATCGAGAATGTGACTTCCATTTTTTTGTATCTCCTATAGTTACCGAGTTACCCTATACAAACATCGAAATTTGCCCACCCTGTACAACACAAAATAATTTAATATACAAAGCGGTCGCTGGCGCTAATGCCTCCGGTAGACAAGGGGTTAAAAGACAAACATTGCATTATTTTGTGGTTTGCTGTGTTACCTAATATCCTGAACAATTTTTGAAATTTTTATTTTCCATTTCCAAACGCATCGGAAACTTCAAAATGCCTCAAGCAGGAATTCACAGAATTGCACAAAATTTTCACATTGTATAAAGAGCACAGAAACCTTTCAAATGAACTATAACGCTACATCCCATGTCCTATAAATTTTTGAGGTTGGCGGTTGGTGATGGTGGGGACCAAGCAGATGAAGTAAGGAAGATGACTTAGATGGTAGACGATATCCCCCTTCAGCCTATTGTTGATCTGTTCCGCCAATTTTTTGAAATTGTTTCGAATTACAAAGTTATTCAAGGTGAACTGTTTTAGTTGGGGCACGATGTATATATTTGTGTTAATCCGCTTGTGGGTTGTAGACCAACTGCCTTTTTGTTTTCTGCAAATGCTTGGTGTCTTGGCACCCATACCAGACTTACCCTGTTCCGCCAGTGTCTCTAGCCATTCTAGTATCACTCTAAAGTTTATTTCTACTCATTCAAGGCTTGTAAACGATTCTTTGCTGTTCAATATGATGTAGAATTGTCTGTTTGCATTTCCTCGTTCCATCATATGAATGACTTCCAGTACTTTCGCCCGAAAGACAGTAGTAGGAAAGCAGCCCAGATTAATTCTGTTTTCCCCTGCATCTACCCCACGGATACCGGTTAGTGTTAGTTAAACTCCCGTGTTTCACTTACAGTTATATAGTTGAATGTTACCTTAGGTTTATCATATGTTAAAAAAGAAATAGAACGCTCGATAATCTAACTGAAGGTGTTAATAGTAACATATTCCAAAACGGAATCCAAAATAGCTTCATTGTTAAAAATTTTTAATCATTATATTGTAATGTTCATCTGATTGTGCCGCTCCATTTGGATTACAGCAGTACTCTAATTGCCGCTTCATAGGAATTGAAATTCTATTTTAAGGGCCATTTTTATGTTGATTACAATTTTCATTATTTTCAAATATTTAATTTATGAGAGGCCACTTTCGAAACCTAATCTAACGCTTGACATGTTTGTCAACGGCGAACAAAATATTTCCGAGAATTCCTTTGTTAGCAGTGCTAGCCTTCTAGATATAGGCTTTTAAGCTTTTCTCGGAAAACGCATGTGTCAATTTCGTTCTAGAACAAATTAGGCTTGGGTAGATGTTCTGCGGTGAGGGGAGGTTTAGAAGGCGCTAAACTCTGAACGCAGACGGATTATCGAAGATCAGGGTTTTCTTCGCGGTCATCTGCTAAACTGAGTTTTACCGTATCGCTTTTTGCCTTAGGCAAAAAAAGAATCTCGACCAAGTCGGATTTAAATAAATATTAGCAGTATTAAACTTTGGTGCATGGACAATTAAATGTAATTGTCCTTTCGATCTATATCGGATATAAGCGATGTAAAAACCCATAGAAGTCGTGCTACTTGGAGCTGTTGTTTTAATCGTCTGAACCCCCGTCGGAAGTAAGGTAATCCCCAGGGGCGTCGCAGCAATTATTTCGTCCCAAAGTCTCCCGAGGAACGTCGCCTTCCTTTTTCTCGGACCTGAAAATACCCCCAGACTGTACCTGCATCTGGAAAACAACCCCGAAATTGTGCCTGCCTCTCTTTCTACTCCATTCACCGAAAGTCAAGGCAAAGGAATTAGTTTTTTGGGTTGTGAAAAAAATCCTTTACGCGTTAAGTTGCAAAATTTTAAGTGATTCGACCTTTCTTTGTTAATGCGACAAGAAGCGGTCTTCAGTCGTCGATTGTTATTTCTGGTTTTGTACTACTAAATGTGAAGAGTAATTATATATATCATGTTATTCGTGTAAACTCCGACGCCACTGGCCACGTAGTCGTTTGGAGAATATAAATACCGTACGCCAGGGGCGGCGAGTTCCTCTTGAACCTTCAAATTAATAGTTTGTAATACTGAAGTATAAAATCACCATTTGCCATCATTTTTATATTGTGTCATTTTCAATAGTTTAATTATATGTGTTTTAAAATTTACTGCCTCTTTTATTGTTGCGTATTTTGTGTTTGTGTGTGCATGAATTTTGCAAGCTTTCTAAACAGGAGGGAGGCACAAGAAAGGTGAGTTAGATTCCCGTAAGCGGCTGGCTATTCGGCTTTAACCTGCAATCAGCTGTGATTTGGAAGGTGGCGCCCTTTAATTTCGACATCCCCTGTACACAACTAAAAAGATTTCTCCACGTAAGCGATTTCCGTGAACTCCCCCTACTCCTCTGAGCTAAGCTGCAGGCCTTTTTCCACCTATCCGGTTGCGGGTCGACGAAAAAGCTCGTTTGGCCCGTAACAATATCTTACATGTTAATAATCGGTGTTGTTCACCGAAAACATTGATTTTGAATTAACCTTAAACTTCTTACATTATATCTACATGCAATGCATAAATAAGAAATAAAAATAAATATACATTCTGTACATACAATATAAGTTTACATTTTATTTTCATTTAAAGTTAATACAGTGCAAAAGGATTTTAAAATATCATTCTCTTGAGGAATGAGAAACAAAGAGCTAAACGTTGTTGCTCGACATTTTTATAAGCCATTATAGGTGTCATTTACAGGTTCAACTGACCTTTCTGTCGTAATAATGGATTTGAACTTTTGCAAAACACCTATAGACTTATAATATACTGGTGTACTAGCTTTTCTACAGACGTTATAGAAATATTTACCATATTATTAGTAATAGCATGGAAAATGTAAAGAAAATGAGTCATGTCTCATGTATTTAGAAATGTTTGTATGTAGCGAGTGATTTAAATACGTTAACAATTTAAAAATTACATTTTGTTCATCTGGTTTTAAAGAATAATAGTTTGTAAACTATTTATTAAATTGACAATATATTTAAAATAAAGGACGCTTCTGTTGCATTTAAATTGCAGTAAAGTAGCTATAACAGCTACTTTACACACAAATTCAACCTTAGCTGAACAATATTTCTAGTCGTTTGGGTAAACTAATCTCTTTACTATCCCCCACGACTACGCTAAGTCAACAATCTAAGCAAATTAACAGTTCTCGTATACGTACTTGCACAAATGATTAAAAAAGAATTTTCCACTTCAGTAAGGTGTTTGACTAAACATAACTAAACGTTTAAAGATACCAATGCAGGATGTACAGAAGTAAACTGGGGTTCTGGTGTTTTCTCTTACCATCATTATCCGTTATTACTACTTTTCGAAATTTTATAAGTCTAAAACGCTCTGTAACTACAAACCTACAACACCTTGCATCTCCATTAAGTTAGGAACCGAAGGAAATTTTAATTCATACTTTCTAGATGTTTTTTCTATTAATCTTATTTTGAACTTATACACTTTTTCGCGATGTTTTAAATACATTTATGCAATGAAATTTTGTAGCTAGATACTGCTACAACGTACCATTTGTTTCAACTAGCACGCTGCAGTTTATAATTAATAAAGCATTAATTATGTTTCCGTTTATTATACCTTTTACTTCTTTGACTGTGTCTTATTAGAGACGTGACCTGCGTAAGCTATGATAATTAAAATGGAAAGCTGTCGTTATTTAGGTGCTTATTGTGTCTAAACCCCATCGTACATTTTCCTTTCGAAGTTAAATTTATAGGTAGCTACAAATTCTCGGTAGTTCTTTATTACAGTTAAGTATCCTAGTTCCAATAGGAATTGGCCCCGCTAAGTGGCTCCTGCAATTGTTTTGCTCCAGGTTTATTAAACTGATCCTGCTGTGATAGCCGGCTAGGCAAAAGTTGCGACGTAAATAGGTGAAAACAAGCAACTAAGTGAAATCCATTTCATGACACTTCGTGCAGCTCTATTTGTCGTATATGCGTGTCAAGTTCAGAAGCATGTTTTTATATGAAGCGCAAACAGTGGGTCTCACAATATTTCATATACTTTTTTGCTGTACATATACACGATATTAAACGTAGGAAGATGAATCAAATACAGCAGTTCATATACGAGTTTTAATATTTCTTTGGAATCTACTTCATCCTTATATTTACACTTCTAATATACGACCTACCTGCAAAAGTTTTTCATGCCTGCACAATTCTTGAAGCGCGTTGCTGTTATGATATTATTTATTATTTAGAAGTTGTTTTCGTTATTTTAAAATAAATTTATGATTGATCCAAACATAACAAAGTATTAGAGGTACAAACCAAATAATGCTACAAAACGAAACCCAACCAAAATCGAATGTAAAAATTTTCATGAAAATCATACTGCAAGGTGTCAACGACCTACAATATTGTTTGCTATTTGTTACGTTCGATTCAGAGAGCTTCCCCATATTTATAAAACTTCAGAGTTTCTTTTGAAATTGAATGAGCTAAACTGCGAGCTATTACTAGCCATTGAATGCTGGCAATTTTGGGTGCAAAAAATAGTTTGATATATCGGGTATTCAAAACAGTTTTAGAGATTTTTTAAATACTTTGTACATTTTGTGATGCGATAAAAAAACCTAATAAATTGTCCTATTTTAGTGGCGACGTTTCTGATATCTAATATCTAATTTTCAACAACTTTTAAGTTTGGTAACCTGTGTTTTGTCTTGGCAGCTATATATACTAGAGGGTGTCCCATTTTCAACTTGGGGATTTGAATTTGGCGCCACTTTCTAACCATCTTAGCAAACATTGTTTTCTTTGATATCCATCAGGCTCAGGCAAATTCATCATGCGGCGTTTCAGAACGGACAAACGTGTAAGAATCTTGCAGACTTTTACGAAAACCTCCTGTAGTAAAAAATACAATTTGAAAATAAACAAAACTTCCTAGCAACGTTATTTCCCAACATGGTGAGATCATTTGGGCTGCGAGATCATGCGAGCCAACACCACTAAATTTTTTTCTTTTGAGACCTTGTAAGCAAGATCTGCAAAATGTAGCAGATCCTGCATGGATACGGAAATCACCGAACAGTGTAGTTGTAGAAAAGGAGAAGAAGCCTATATTCGACAGTGAATGACTGAAAGCTGAAGAAGAAGAAGGAAAAGTTTTCATCGTTGATACTCGTATATCCTGATACAACCGTACACCGTGTTGGTCACTTACATGTTCAGGATTTTATGAAAAAAGTGCAAATGTAGTTCTAAATAATTGATTTTCAGAAGCTCTACAGTTTTCAACAACTACTAACCAGCTTTTTCAGGTCTGCTTGTTTTCCAGAACGTTTCTTGAAATGATCCCCAAGCAACTGCTTTAGGCTTATTCAAACGTCACTCAAACTCTGGATCTTCCTTATTTTTGATTGACTTTTACATCACTGATTCTAGGAAATTCGCTCTTTAGGAAAAGAAAGCTTTGACCATTACAATCCATCGCTTTGACGAAGTTGTTCGTCCAAACAAGTTTAATATACAATGATGGAACATACACATCCTCTGAGTTCGCAAGAGGCTGATAAACGACATTTCTGATAGAGTGGTTTTTCTTGTCCCTGATTGCATACAAAGCAATATATCCTTAGTTTGGATTCATAAAGTGCAATATATAGACTATCACCCTTAGGTCTCCATTCAACTCTGCCAAAAATGCTTCTCATACTGTACCATAATTAGTAGCAATTTCCTAATTGTCCTACGACACTTTCATATGTGCCCGGCGCCTCCACCACATGTTACGCCTAAGAGCTGTAACTGATAAAGTGCCCTTTGGATTTATTCATTTGTACGTTCTACAAGACCATAACAACTTATCCTAAAACATTATTCTAAACTACTTACAATTATAAATTCATGTGCAATGCCATTGCTAGGTTGGAATACCCTCTTCCATTAATCACTCACTCACAATTGTCCACTATTCACCCCCTCTTCAACTCTTAAGTGTCCTTTTATTAATTCCCTTTTGCACCCATAAGCGATGATCTGCTTATTACTCAATTTCCCTTATCAAGCCCTAATTTAATCGCCTAATGTACTTTGAATTTGCTGAGTAAACTGACATCACTACTTGCAACATAAATGTGTATGCAACTAATTGAAATTACATTACAACAGCTATGAAGTAATAATACTTTTGAATTTTGGAAATTGGGTTCGTAACAATATCGACAAGAGAAGTTGGTGGATTCAAAAATGCCTTTATGAAGAATAGGAGCACGTATTTGAAACTTGTTTGTTTGTTTCAAGAATATATAAATAATTTCCATTCCTTAAATTTGTGTTACTGTCTGAATGCATCTACCGTAAAGTCCACGTCATTGCAATACATTAAGTTATCTTGTATAGACAACAGGCGTTCTAACTACTGCTGCCTTTGGCAGAAATAGTATATTTTAATAAATTTTTCAAAGGGATTCTAGCTTAATCTTAACAATAACTATCAATTCTGTACTTTTAGGGAAACAGATTATGAATCAAAACATCATCAAGTTTCTAAAACCTCGTAGGAATTTTTGATAACTTAAGGTTTGGTAACCTGTAACGTGTTTTGTCTTGGCAGTTGTATATACTAGAGGGTGTCCCATGTTCAACTTGGGGTATTGAATTTGGCGCCACTTCCTAACCGTATAAGCAAACATTGTTTTCTGCGATATCCATCATCTAGCGCCCAAGCAGATTCTTCATGCAGCGTTCCAAGTCAGACAGACGTGTAAGAATCTTGCTTTTTCTTTTCGGACTTTGTAAGGGAGCTTGTAATCGACAAGCTTAAGAACAATTTGTCTAGTTATTGAAGAAATTGGGCCGAAATTCTGCGAACACGTAATTAAACATTTTGTGGAAATAGGTGATTTGCAGGAACCACCGAGAGGACATTTGGCAGATATTTTATTTCGACCATATTTTCCATATCCCCACTAAAGAAAAAAATACAATTTAATTGTTAGAAATGAAACAGAGAAACGTATCACGGACATATTACGGCATTTTCATTCGTAATTAATCAAATAAAACAGCTATGATACTAGCCTCATGTGTTCATCATCATCAACAGCCTTTCCGTCCCACTGCTGAGCATCGGACTCTTCTCTGCCACGTGTTTCTCCTCAGCACTAAGGTAGAAACACGTGTGTTACTTAATCTAATATTTTCATCCACCAACTATACCCTTTTTCGTTACGATTTTAACCATATTAAAGAATAAATAAAAATTATCCGGTTCTAACGATATGCTTTAGTTTTGCAAGAAACCTAAATTTTGTTAACAGAGTTCTACAGCTCGCCTTACCCCGTTGCGGTGGTTTCTCTAGTTTTCTAGGAAAATCAGTTTTCTACACTAACCAAAACTGACTTTCTTGTTTTAATTCCGTCATGTTTAAATTTCGACTCACTTCTATTCTTGCACCTCCATTTCTAACTTATATCAATGTTTACAAATATTAGGATTTTTGGGTAGATTGTGGTATTTTACTAATTTTGTAACATGCACGGAGTACAATTACACTGTCAAACTAATACTTAGAAAACAAAACAATACAAAAAATAGTATACATTTTATTACCATGTGCGCCAAGCAAGTTGTAATTAGTGACTACTACATTAAGGCAAAGAACTGTAACAAGTTAATTTAACGAGCTTACAATGTACAGTTGCATAACTTCTTGTAAGGCGGTGTACTGAGCCAGCAAAAGCTATGGAGAGGCGCGTTTTCTCGTTTTAATATTCAGTTTATAAAATATGAGGTCTTAAAGAAGTTCTTGGATATTTTTAAGACATTACGCAAGTTGTTTTAAAAGACGTATCGATTACATAATGTTTTTGTTATATATCTGAATTTGTCCTACGGGCTACAATCTTTTGTAACCGATATCCTTGATTTTAAACACTTTATACATTTTGCTCAAAGCAGCCTGTTCTATAGGTAGTTTACTAAATTTTTTTAAATGTTTTTTGATTCAATTTTTTCGAAAATTAGCACAACCTGCTACTTGATGCAGTTGATATTCCCCGCGAATCAATTATTTATGTCCAAGCAGAAACGAAAGTATCGAAATCTGCTGTGTATGATTTTCTAGGGTGATTGTAGAACCTCACAAAGTCTGCCATGCAGGACTTAATGATTTGATTCCTCATCTAAATTTGCCTAAAAGTACAGTCAGAATTTGTAATGTTAATATTAAGCTAGAATCCTCTTGAAAAATTAAATAAAATATTCTATTTCTGCCAAATGCAGCAGTAATTAGGACACCTGTTATCCATATAAAATAACTTACTGTACTGAAATGACATGGACTTTGCTGTAGATGTATTCGGACAGCAACACAATTCTAAGGAATGGAGACTATTTACATATTCTTGAAAAACAAATTTCAAAGACATGCTCCTTTCCTTCATGAAGGCAATAAGAACCCATCAATCCTTCTTGTCTATATAGAACACATGAAGGCGTCGTAGCATAATAGGAAATTGCTACTGACAATGATACAGTATGAGATGTATTTTTGTCAGAGTTGGATAGTTTTTATATTAGACTTTATGAATCCAAACTGGAGATATGTTGCTGTGTATGTAAGTAAAGACAGGAAAATCCACTCCATCAAAAAACAGTGGCCAGAGAGAGGAAACCTAACATCTGTGTGGAAAATGTCGTGTATCAGCTTCTTGGGATCTCAGAGAACGTGTACGTTCCACCATTGTATATCAAACTTGGTTTGACGAACAACTTCGTCAAAGCAATGGATCGTAATGGTCACGGTTTTATTTTCCTAAAGGACGAGGTTCCCAGGATAAAATCAAAGAAGGGATATTTGTTGGACCATAAATAAGAAAAACTTTGAGTGACATTCGAATGAGCTTAAAGCAGCTGCATGGGGATCCTTTCAGAAAGTCGTAAGAAACTGCCTGGAAAACAAGCAGGCCGAGAGCCTGAAAGAACTGCTTAGTAATTCTTGAAACTTATAGAGCCTCTGAAAATTCATTTTTTGGATCTATTTTTGCACCTTTTACTACAAGATCCTGGACTAACACGGTGTATGCTTTTATCAGGATATATTAACGATGGAAACTCTTCCTTCTTCTTTTTCTTCTTCTTTTTCTTCTTCTTGTGCAGCCCTCATTCATTCAGTGCGGCACATAGACTTCTCCTCCTTTTCTTCGACCATCACGGTCCTGTGTTTTCCTTATCCATGTAGGACCTGCTACATTTTTCAGATCGTCTTTCCATCTTGTCTGAGTTCTCCTCTTATTCTGTTTCCTAGCCAGGGTCTCCATTCGTGTATCCTTCTATTCCACCTATTGTCGGATTGTCGTGTGGTGTGACCTTGCTATCTTCATTTTAGGCTGGTTGCGTGTTTCTCTACATCTATTATTTTGTTCTTTGTCTAATGCAATCGCTTTTTATTCTATGTTTGATATTTATGTTTGGCATCTCGCGTTTCGTTGTCCATTGTGTTTTACTGAATTTATCCATTATATTCTTCGTTAGTGTGCAGGTTTATGTTGAATAGGCTAGAAAAGGTAAGATACATTAGTTAAATACATTTCTTCTTAGTTTCAGAGGAATTTTCTTTTTAGTTAATGTGTTGCTTTATCTTCCGAATGCTACCCATGCCAACCAAATTCTTCTCTCTATTTCTGCAGTTTGGTTAGATTTTCCACATTTTATGGTTTGTCCTAGATTTATGTATTCCTCTAAGTTTGTTTTGCATCCTTAAGTCTCTTTCTCCATTTATATTTATACCTATATTGTTTTATTCGAGTTCTCTAAACATACTTTCTAGTGTAGCATTAAACAGCTTAAGACTCATTGGATCTCCTAGCCTGACTCCACGTTTTATAGGCATAGGTCCTGTTTTTCAGATTCTCATTCACGTTCATTCTAGGTGCGTTTTTCTTTTAAGTTTACAATTTATAGAGATCTAAGAATGTATACGAGTTTGATTTTAATATTGAAGTAAGTACAGAGCACGTCGCTTAACTTGATTATATCGGGACTCGGGGATTTTGATAACAATAACCGATTGATAATAATAAACGGCGAAACCATCTTTCCATTGCAACAAAATGTTCTTTTCCTTTTTCGTTTCTTCGCAAGTTCTTCCATTTTCTGGCGTATTTACATGTGGATCATGTTCACCGACTTTAGTGAACCAGAGTATTAATTAATTTTTCTTCCCTGCGTCTTCTATTTCAACACGTTTTTTTTTTATTTCATATAAACCTGATTACGAAATGATTAACTGTGCTACAGCATTCCGGTGGCTTATTTTCGGCAACTTGTCATCTGTTCTATACTGTTAATTATTTCTTTTAAGTTAAGATGGTGTCTCTTTTTTGCGTCAGTCACTGCAAGGGGTTAAAATATCAGCACTGAGTTAGCTGCTGCCAATCAGCCTAGAGTGTTAACTTAGGAAAAAGGGAGGTTCCGTACCACCCGACTTTGAAAATACCAACAAACAATGCATGCAAGGAAGGATATTGCTTGTGGACGAAAACTATTCTATGAAAATGTAATAATAACTATAAACGATGATTTTCCTATGTAGTAGTGTATATCCGTCTCATTCTTTGCGAAAGTAAAAATAATACCCGAATGATAACACTACCAATGAGATACCAATGAGCGTATTAGTAATGTAACAGAATAATATGCAAAACATATTCGTCCATCCTTGAAGCGTCTAAAGCGGCCCCTAAACGATCAATATTATTGATGCAATATATTGTCCCAATGATATTGACAAAAAGTCGTACTGCTCAAGCTGACCAATATTATTGCGCAATATTTCCTTCAGTAAGCATTTTGCATCCACCAGATGATGATAGTTACTTATACAGAATTAAATTTGGTAGCTAATGCTTGAGTGTTTCGTAAAAGAAAAAGATAAAACAGGCGCTGGATGAAGGAATGGTCCAAAAAAATGGTTACTATACTCTCTCCAAAATCTTTTAAAGGACTTAAGATTAAGTGAAATAGATAACTATAAGAACTTCTTGCGAATGGATCCTGAAACATTTGGTGAATTACTGATGCGACGACCAATTTCACCAATTTATTCTTATTCTTATTCTTCTTTCTACACGGATTAGGCTTATTCCCTGTTACGTCTCTTGATTTTTCCATCTTTTCCGTGGTCGCCCCAAAGATCTTCTTCCTCTTGCTCTATACTGCCATATTTTCTTGGGTATCCTCTGTTCTTCCATTCGCTCAACAAACTTTTTTGCCATTTATTTCTGCATTCTTTTATTATCTGGTTAACACTGCGCACTCCTAGTTCTGTTCTTATATCTGTGTTCCTTTTCCTGTCGATTCGAGTATATCCTGCTACTTTTCTCAGCAATCGCACTTCTGATATTTGTATTTTCTGTTCGCTTGCTTTGGTAATTGTCCAGTTCTCACTTCCATATATACCGCACGGGATTGCCATTGTTTTGTAATCTTTTCTTAAATATTAAAATTTTTTTTTAAGGTAGCCGGTTATCATTGCCCGATATTATTGTATTACCTTCACAAGCTATAAAACATTGACCGACCTTCAATAAAAAGCAAATCAATACTTAAAGCCGCTCCTAGATGGCCAACATTATTGTGCAATATCATTGCACAATATTATTGCTGGGTGCCCCAGACGATATATTTTTGGCCAATAATAATTTAGTTGACGTGTGATGTTTCTGTACGCTGATTGTGTGTTTGAGCAACAAGGAGAAAAAGAAGCGCAGATGGATGAAGAACCTGTTCAAAGGGAAATACTGAGTGAACCAAGTTGTCCTCAAAACTTTCTGCGATAACTGATAATATGTATGTATATATACCTATAATTGATTCACTCAAGACATTGTAAAACATTTCAATGTGATCTATAGATGGTCAATATCATTGTACAATATGAAATATTGAATATAATATTGACTGTCTAGGGGTCGCTTAACGTTTTAAACGATCAATAATATTGTGCAATATGACATATTGTCCAATATTATTCACCGCTTTTAACAGAATATCATTTAGCTTCGCATAAATGGAATTCATTTTAAACTATTGAAAATGAACAGTTTCAAACGCAGCCATGTTCGTTTTCAGTACGTCTCGTAGTCTGGCACACGAAAGTTTTGAAACTTCCGAGTTTATTTCAAAGAAAATCGGTTTACTCTTCATATTTCACCAGATCCCTCAATTCATATCTAATGCAGTTATCAAACTGATAAGCTAATGAAACCTTGAATTAATAGTCAAGGTAAAAGTTGAACGTTAGATGCAAGCATTTAGCAAATAGATTTTTCGGCCGGGTTTAAGATTTCGTCGAAGAATCTCAATGTAGTGCGGTACAGATAAGATGCCGATGAAGGGGGAAATGCTCATAAAACCTTCTGAAATGGTTCGGAGCTTGAACCCTCTACTTTCTCTTTCCGATAAAATGTAAACTTAAAATGCTTAACCCTAAGGCGTGTTTGCTGCTGATATTTTTATTTTCAGCTTACCAATGGATTTTAAAACTTTCCTATTCAGTGCTTTAGTTCTATCATTGTACTAAATTGGGACGTCGACATAATTAAAAGCATCCTCGGACAAAAAACTTTTCGGTATAATACAAATTCGCGATGGAGAATTCGCCTAGTTTGTAGAACTTCAAGATGCAGATGAAACTTTATGAAAGGAATTATTTTCTAACTTTTCTTGCAAGTTGTCTGGCAGAGAGATACTTAATTGGTTTACTCGAATAAATATCATGATCCTGAAAAAGAACATGAATTGATGAAGGGTGGATCTTGGTAAATTCCAGTACTGTAGTGTTTATGTGCCAGAATCGCATAGATTGCTTCGGCTTTTTCAACAGTATAGCATAACCGAGAAGGTTTCAGTAATTTAAGTCCAACAACCTGTCTAACCTTAACCAGCACCGCAATATGGAAACTTTGCGCACAGGAACTGCAAACTAACTCGGTGAAATTGTCAGTATATGCGGCAAACTTATATACGAACAGGGCAAAATGAAAACCGCTTGACTTTGACATACTCCAAATGGAGAAGAAAAAATTAATTCCTTCGGTATTTCAACTAAAATTCGGAAGTTTAGCATGAATAATATAGGAAAGTGGTATACACGGTGAGTCATTTAAGTTTTTTAACCCCAAGGAAAAAAGTCTAGAGGAGTTTTAGATTATTGGGAGCAATGGATTCGCAAATTGCTTTCCAACCCAATTTCCTCAAAATACATTATTTAAGAAATTTCTAACAATCAAATTGTAGTCAGCAAGACAGTGGTCGTGTTGCTAAAATTTTTGTCGTACAAAGAGTTCCACATTTTTCGACAACCCGGGTTAAATGTTCTGTAAGAAAACCACATAACATTGTCCTGTTAAATTTTCGTTACCAGGTGTGGTCAAGTATGTAATATGGTTATCTAGTATGTTACACCACACCAACGTTTACAAAATAAATTCTTTGAGAATGGGTAACATATATCTAGTGCGGATTTTATGCTGTAGAATTGTGCTAGTTGTGTCTATTCATTTCACGTCTGTTTGAAAATTTTTCTTCATCGCTAAACAATAAACAATTTACAAAATATGATTTTAAGAGAAATGGACTGCGAAAGAAATTACAAAATGGCAGACATCTGTGGTGGTCATTTTCATGCAGTTCGTGCACCGAACTTATATGGGAATTCTCCTTTAGTATCTTTAACAGTACTCATTCATTTTCCATGTTCGTAATCGTTCGGGATCTCCATCTTCCTCCTCCTCCTCCTCAGTTACATCTTATGAAATCAATAATACTATCTTCGTTTCGTGAAGAAGTTTCAAGACGTCTAAATACTATTTCGGGCGGTGGTTTTCTAGTTAGATAGCGCCTTTTATGTAACCTGCGGGCTGCAGTCGCATTCCGAGGCATTTATCATAAACAAGATATCTGTTTTGTAAACAACTTACTTATAATTTAATTATATTAACTGTTCGACTTAGTAGTTTTATAAGTAAGCAACATTGTTCAAGCTAATTAACTTAAAGAATTAGTTATCTTGGTTGACATGGTATATGAATGTTGGGTTGCGTAAACCTCTTTCAAGGGGAACAACTTATCTATTCCACCATGTGTATTACTTCTGGGTATGTTTCGTTATTCGCAATCGTCATAAATGGCAACATTTTGCTGATTCACCTATAGCAATTTGATGGAACATTTGCCACTAATAAAAATTTAGTTTAGTTATTTAGTAATATTGAAATTGTCTGTAGTTATTTATAATTATTGTTCTATTCACTCTGAAGATGCAAGCTGCAATTTCTTGCGAAACATTACATTGTTTAGGTTCACACACAGATAACAGACATAAGCCAATTAAGTATTACTGTCCTGGCAAACAAAACTCATTAATATCAAATCTTTGTCCGCCCCAAGGTTGAATTAATCTAAGCACACGACCCTGTTTAGGCAGGCAGGGCCTACAAACAAATATTGCTCAGACTTCTAGAGCAAATGCTTGTAAAGACAGACAAGCTTAGGTCGGTCTTACCTGATAATTCTGGGTGTAGTTCCCAAATGACGACGCGGTCTAAGCGGAAAGTAAATTGTAATATTGACAGTTCGGGAAACCGCGAAAGAGAAAAAAGGAGAGCAGTCTCGGAAGAAGAAGAAACAGACTTCGAAATAGAAGAAGTAAAAGAAGCAATAAAACAAATAAAACTTGGAAAGGCAGCCAGTAGAGACGGTATAACCCCAAAGATAATCAGGTACGGAGGAGACAGGGTATTAAAATGGACAAGGGAAATATGTCAACTAGCCTGGAAAGGTAAGACAATACCAGATGACTGGGCTGAAAATATAATAGTACAAGTGCATAAGAAGGGCGACACAAACGACTGTAACAATTATAGGGCAATATGCCTTTCACCCATAATACAGAAGATATACTCAACAATCTTAGAAAGAACATTACTGGAAGAAGTAGAAGAAAAACTGTATGAGGAATAAGCCGCTAGCAGACCACAAAGACCATATGTTTGTACTAAGAATAGTAATGGAAAAAGATTAGAAAGGGGGAACCCGCTGTACGTGGCATTTATAGATCTACATTCTGCATTTGACACAGTACCCAAAGTATAGAAGTAACACGTGAACTACAACAGACTATAAAAAGAATATACAAGAATGCAAAGAGGAGGATGAGAATCAAGGGGAAAGAATCAGAAAACTTTAAAACGAAAAAGGGGCTAAAACAAGGCGATTCATTGAGCCCATTAATGTTCCTAATAGTAATGAACCAGATCATCCACGAATCTAAAGAAAGAAGATTTAACGTGAAAGTTGGTAATTGGAACTTGGAGCCCATTACATACAGTGTCTCATATACGCATATGATATAGTGCTCTTAGCAGATTCATCTAGAAAGTTACAGCAAGAAATAGACAAATGGAATAGAGTTATTGAAAGAAAAAGAATGAAAATAAACAGAAATAAGAGCAGAGTAATGAAAATTGAGAAAAATGAAACAAAAAAAAAACATAATAGTAACGTTCAATGGAAAAGAACTGGAATGGGTCAGTAACTACGAATACCTAAGAATGATAATAAATAAGACGGGAACGATAGGTCAAAAAATCCTGAACAGAAGTGATAAAGCAAGCAAGGTATACTATGCAATAAATGGACCAATAATAATAAAAATAGAAGTAAGCACACAAACAAAGTTAAGAATACATAGAAGCATATATGTACGAACACTAACATATGGCGCTGAAAAGTGAACGATACAAGATAAGATCAGAAGTAAAATAACCGCAGGAGAAATGAAATATCTAAGAAGAATAGTCGGCAGAACCAAAAGAGATCGTATATAAGAAATACAGTAACCAGAGAGGGAGTGGGACTGGAACCACTAATACAAGAAATAGAGAAAAGACAACTCAAGTGGTATGAACATGTGGTGAGGATGGCAAGCACAAGAGAACCAAGACTGGAAGCAAGGTCAGAGGGAACACGAGGAAGGGGAAGGCCACGTGTAATGTGGCAGCAGAGTCTGGAAAGGAGAGTAGAACAGAGGGGAAAAAACCTAAGAGAAGTAAAAAGACTGGCAGCCAACCGTGACGGTTTCCGCAAATGGGCAGAGGACCCGACGCTTTAGGGCAAAAGGAGAAGGAAAAGAAGAAGAAGAATAAGAGAAACCGCGAAAGTCTCAAAGAATATAATATTGTATTTATCAAAATATTGATAGAGTGCTTGTGACAGAAACCGCGCCTTGCCTTGATATTGTAGTGGTAAACGTTTTCCTTCTGAATTTTTGTATGCCAAAATGTTCCTAAGTACTATATGACAGACCAACTTGCATTAAAATCGTGGTATATCAAACCATTATTGATGGAACAGTAAAGAAATGGTAGTGTTAGTTTCTAGTTATAATGTAGGTGTAAATAAAAACGCGGATTCTGAATCTAAATACGTCTTGAGCGCGATTAATAAAGTAATGAAATTTAAAAATATATCTCGTTATTCCATTTTGGTCAGTTCGTCCTTATCCATTACTTCCCCAGTTTTTACGGTTGATTAATTATACGCACCCCTTTCCATAATTCCGGATTATTTCTATGCAACGACATATTTACCATAACAGCTTTTAAATCTTTTACACAAGTTTATTGGTCTATCAAATATATTACACACTTTTAAATTTTCAATTGTTTCAAAACGAAAGTTTCTTTTTTCACTTACCTAACTTAAAGTCTTCAAAAATTTGTAGGTCTCAGTAGCGAGTTTCGTAGATATAAATAATAACGTTTTAAAGCATTTTACAATCGGTTACAAGAAACCCTTTTTCAGTAAAGAAAAACTTTGAAAACTCCATTTTGTAATATTCGTGCCTACTATAATATTAACACCGAATGAAGTCATCTCTTCCGGCTTAGACCGCGTTGTCGTGGAATTGACTGATGCTGCATCAATCAATTCCACGACGACGCGGTCTAAGCCTGAAGAGATGACTTCATTAGACACAAACCGCGGAAGCCTGAAACTTCACATTAATACTTAATGGCTATTAAGTAATGTAAAATTCGTATCACTTAGATTAAGGTTTTCGAGTAAACAAGCGCTCAAGTCGGCATATTCATAAAATCGTAGCAAGTCTAGTTTGGAAGCAAAAGTGTTCGGAAATCGATTTGTAATGCTGTATAAAACATCACCTATGAAAAGTTAAGTGTATTCGAAGAATCTCTATTCATCCTTCACATTTAATATTACACCTAAAACACTAAAACCACTTTGTAAATATTGGCATATACACACGTATGTATACACATACGGTGGGGTCGTAAATTGCACTCTCCCCCTACTATCTTTTGAAAGACTTCATATTTTTTCACAAAATTTTGTCTGCTTCAATGGGAGGCTAAATACGACCTTTTAGTCCACATTTATGTTTTATAACTTTCAAAATGGCGGCTAGCCAGAAAAAAATGACAGATGATTGAAAATAACAAGTTTATGGAAAAAAGAAGGCAGCCGGACAATTTTGCAATTTACGGTGCGGATATGTTATTGGCCTCGTCGAAGACAACAACTTTTCCTTAGGACACTTTCCCGTAGCTAGTACCTTTTGGCCGCCAGGGGCGTCCAAAGTCGAACCAACGAATTGACGTCCAGCACGTGTCCACGTCATCGCAGAAAGTCGGTCGTGAGCTGAATCCGTTCGCATAAGTACGGCGTATCGACGGCTGGTGAAGTCGCCATAAAAACTTAACCGGCGTCCCCCGCGCCCATTCGGGGATGTTGGAACCGGCCGTCGATGCGTGGGGGGGAAACATTTGGCGACCGTACTGTATATAAATACGACACGAATGTCCATATACACAGACCTATTGTATGAAACATTGGTTTCTAGAGGTCCAAGAGAAATACTTCCATTACATTAACCGTTTTTGTACAATAAATTCTATATACAAGATGTCCCAACTTGACTGCATAATATTTTCGCAGGATGTTATTAAATCAAAAACAAGCAAACCAGTATTAATTAACATATATTCGCAAATGCACCGTTTGGAGATAAAAACTGATTTAAAAAAGGTCACAAATAATAAATTGCTAACTCTAATAAACTGTTACAAAAGGAGTATGACGTGGCTACCATTTGCTTCAGCATATGCACGAATTCTTCTGTTAAAGGAGCTCCGTATGCATTCAGGAATCCCCATAAGTTATCTGAGTTGATTAAAGGCATTGTTGGTTGTATTTCTTAAATCATATAATTCTTGAACAGGTTTAGAGTAAACCCAATATTTTATATAATCCCATATGGAAAAATCAAGCAGATATAGGTCTGCAAGGTAATGGCAAACCAGCGAGGTATTCTGCCTAGTAAAGTTTTTCTGGAATAGAAGTGTTTACATTTCCTGTGATTCGGAGCCCACGTTAAGTTGTAGGTCGTCTATGTCTGTGGCACTCTAAACGCCCAAGAAAGGTATAGGAGAGAAGATTGCTACGTTTCGTAAGAGATAAAGCACCCGAAGAAAAAGATAGGTCTGCTGAACGAGTTGGTTATGGCACAGGACACAGTTATTGCAGAATATTTCGCATATAACTAGTTTCTTGCTTTACTTAATAATGTATAAACTAAGTATTAAGCATCAAATATACTTCCAATTGGCTTGGAAAGAACTGAAAGTATGCAACTCATGATAGCCTGTTTGGAAGAAAAATGGGTCCTAGTAATTGATCTCCTATAGCTCCAGCGCAAATTTGGATAGGAAAGCGTCTTTGTTGACCTGTCTCAACTATTGAATTGGAATTTTCATCATTCCATGTGTACGCATAGTGGTGATTATTGATTAAACATCCCGTTTCGGGTAAAAGTGGTTTCATTGATTACTAAAACATTCGCCGGGAAATAAACGTTTACTTATTCTTGAAGTATAGCCAACAACAATTAGTTTCTCTGTTTTCATTGTCTCCTTTAATTAAGGCTTGCACCGGTTGATAGTGAAAGTGATGTAGAGACTGATCCTTAAGAATTCTCCAAACAATGCTTTTACTGGTGTTTTCCAAGACGGAAATTCGTCTTGTATTGGTTGTAGGATCTTCTTCAGCTTTCGCCAAAATTGCTTCCACCGATACTACAGGTCCAACATTTGTTCTTTCCCTGGTTTCTTTCACTTTTACGCTTCTCATCTCTCGAGCACGTTGAAATTCTCTTGCAAATATTATTGTTGGTACGGTAAAAGTCTGTCTAGATATCATTCTTCATACAAACGCGATGCTAACAACGCATTTCCATCCGCTAAAATATGAACAAAAACCATATCTAAGAGCGCTTCCACAAGATATGTAATGGAGGCCATGCGACAAATAGGAAACACGTCTAATTAAGATACGTCAAACAACAAGGAAGTTTTAATGAAAATATAGTAAGTCTAATTACTATTCAGATCATGCAATTTACTTAAGTCAGTACATATCATATGGTAAAAAGCCATTGCTTATCTTCGAAACGACGCATTTGCGCATATATGTTCTGCTTGTTTTTGACCAAAGAATAGCCTATATAGCCTATATACAGATAACTAAAAATGACATAATTGCAATCATTTTGTGTAACAACATACAATTTAAATATTTTCCTTAAGAAAGTGAATGTAACTGGATATTAATAATTACCAAAGAATATTACGCCCTAAGCGCGATGCTATAATATAATTGTGATTTTAAAAATTATGTGAATTAGTTAGTGGCATCAGTTTATCCTGCCAATTTAAGGGGGTGCCATCTGAAATCCTTATAGCAATGAAGCGGATGGGTTCTTGATAAACCCATATTTTTTGATTTTGTATATTGGAATATTTTAAATTCTTAGAAACTCTATTCCATCTTCAAGGTTTTCTTAATTCAAATAGGATGCGTTTTCCTAAAATATCTAGCTTTAAGAATACGATTTCATTAATTTCTCTCACATTTTACTGCCTGTATATTCAAAAGCCAGGCTAAGACATTTTTATTTATTTATTATTTTTGGTTGCCACTTTAGTAGTTAGTCATTATTGTTCCTATATTTTCGTGATATCTATTTAAATCGTGGGTATGACTAGGGCTACGTCTTTGTAGTTCATTTTTAATCTCATTTTGGTATTCGTTTTTGTTTTCAATTAGTGTTGATGGATCGATCGGTTTGGTTTTCGCTCTGAATGTCTTTGCTCTTTCAACTTTGAGAGTGATGTACGATTTTGTTCTAACCATTATGTGGTCACTGCCTGTTGAGATTCTATTAAGTACCGATACATCTTGTACTACATGTTTGATATTAGATATAATGTAATCTATCTCATTTTTTACTTCCTGGTTAGGACTTCTCCATGTCCATTTTCGTTCTTTTCGTTTTTTGAAGAAGGTGTTCATAATGTATAAGTTGTTCGTTTCTGCGAAGTTTAGTAGCATGTTTCCTCTTTCGTTTCTTTGTCCTCTTCCATGGTCTCCTACTGATTGCTCCCTTTCTTCGTGTCGTTTACCAATTTTAGCGTTGAAATCTCCGATTACCAATGTGTAACTTGTAATGTTATTTCGGAGACAATCTGTCAGTTCTTCATAAAATACTTCTACGTCTTCCTCTTCGTAATCGCATGTCGGTGCACAAGCTTGTATGATTTTGATGTTTTTGTAATTATTTAGTTTAATTATGATGTATGCAATCCTATCTGATATTCCATTATGTAGTGTTACGTTTTGTGTGAGTCGTCTATTTACTTTACGATCTTCAAGGCCTTTATATGGAGTATGTAGCCAGAGTTCAGTTTCACCATGTTTTCGCCTGTGCGCCTGACTTCCCATAGTCCGATAATGTCCCATTTTATTTCATTTAATTCGATTTCCAGTTCGTGCAGTCTATCTTCATCTGAGAGTGTTCTTAAATTATACGTTGCAATATGCATACTTTTCCTCATCATCACCGTGTCAATCTTCATATGGCAGCCGGATCCAGCCCGGAAAAACTTTTCACCCTGTATCGTCCTCTTTACCCGATCGCTACCTTGATCGGAGAGAATACGACTACCGGGGACTGAGGGCCTTTCATCTTCGTTATTCATCATAATTGATTTAAGTAATGGGACATTTTTAGCCATAATACACCATGTTGGTCAGGCGTCTTGGTGTATGGAAGTAGTTCCACTTCCGAGAAATCTGCCCGCCATCGTTGGCTCCTGTTTGGAGCTCTTCCGCTGCCGAACTACGTTAATGAGCCTCCTTCGCAATATCCTTCGACTCTTCCGCCCTTTTAGCCGTGATGATAATTATCTGTCTCGAATGCCGTTGGCCATTTTTCACGTATTACCCCAAACAGAGACCCTTACTGGGTGCTACCAGCCGGGTCGACTGGACCCAGGTTTTTTTAACGAGGTTATTACTCCTCCCCCTCCTCCTTTTTCATCCTGGCTTGGGACAGGCAATGGCGGAATCAATTTCGTATTACGTATAATTGGTTAAAACAATAGGCAAGTAACCACAGATAATACCAACAATAATTATTGCGATACAAAATCGAACTTATTTTTATTCTGATGGCAATAATAAAACTCTGTTAACCTAAGTAAATAATCGTAATGAACGATGACATGAACGTAAAATAGGATTTCGCTTCATTGACACCTTATACTATACAAATGCAGTGATAATCGCTGCAAGTTAAACATTATTGGAAAATATTTGCTCAAGATTTATTAATGTCTAATGGAACGAGTAAATACATATTGTGCTTGTCAAATTTAATAAAATTATACAAATAAGCTTCTTAGAATAGTGCACTTACATACCACAAGATAAATTACTTCTAACTGATCAGTCTATTTCTTCCAATGCTCATTGTAATTATGAATGCGACCCAATTATAAAATATTATAGAAATATGAGTCGCCTAAGAAATCATGACTACTACGCCACTGAATTTGCAAGTCGAATATATTTCAAAATGCCTGCTACTTTCTCACTGGTTAAGTGTAAGGTAAATAGAAATGGAGGTACAAACGAATCTAGTGACTTAATTCCTGCAGCAATAAACAAGTGTTCCACGCATGTAAAATGGAAAATTGGCAAATAAGCTATAAATATGTTGGCATTTATTTTACTGATCTAACTCCCTTGGTACGTAATGTTTTGTGACAGCGAATTGAAACGAACATTTTTATTTCCGAAGCTAGTTCATCAGAATATCTTTTCTAATTTTGAATATTAATTTCTGTATGTACACAAAACGGGCAGCTCTAACACTCCTTAATCCTTAACGTATACTCCTATAACCGTTACTCGCTTATTGCGGTCTTGTTAGAAACTCCAGGGTACTCTGAAAAACTTAAGAAACCGTGCCGCTTCTTTATTAGAGGCTTCCTATAAAATGTTTTATATTTAGTAGAGGGATATTCTGAAATAATGTAGGGATCAGTATTATCTAGAATTTTATTATAAAATTCCCAAGTTCTGAGTAAAGTGTTTAAGATATTCTTAATTTGTTAACATAAAGAATGTGTTGTTTTGCGGGGGTTCTTCTTATTAGTTTTTAGCGACGATTTTCTCCCAGAGTAGTTTGTCGGAAATCGTTATTTTATAAATATTTTCTGCCAAATGCAGTTCGCTATTTAGTGCTGAACTATCGGAATGCAACCGATTTTCTATTTTCCTTTGTCCTCTACACCATTACAAGCAACATTTGCAGCAACGAGCTTCATTGTGAAAGCTATAAGTTACTCCAACAATGTTACGTCGGAAGTTATTGGAAGACAACGGGGAGATTTGTGTTTTCTTTTTAATGGTACTTAAGCGAACGGCAATAAAAGTTTTGATATATAAAAAATGGGAAAGTTTTTGTCAACAGAAATTGACAAACTGGAAACATTACACAAAACGCTTTCTTTGAGCGAATCCGGATATTTTCGATAAGTTCTGAGCACCCGGAGTTTCCTGTGTCAGTAACTTTTGCCGTTTTCAGTTTTTGTGACTCTTTTATGTTATGTCAAACATTTGTCGGGTCCATTTTTATTAATTAATGCTTCGGGTTGTCCTGGTAGAGTCGTATAAGGCAGCCTCTCGCGTTTGCTGAAAACTGTATAGGATTCATTTCCTGAATGTCAAACGAAAGATGCCGCACGGATGTGAGGAGCTTTCGAATAGCGGGAAGAAAAAATTCTTGTTTGTGTGCGTAGATTGAATCAATAATTCTGATTTTCAATTTATCTGAACTTCAAGAGTGGTTGGATAGACAAACATTCTTGTTCACCGGGCATTTTTAAAACAGCAGATGTTATATTGAGAATTTGATTGTAAACAAAAGCTGTTGTTGAAATATACGGCAGTTTTAAAGACAAGGGTCGTATACCTTTTCGCCTCGGGAAAAGCGAGAAAACTTTTTTCTGGTTTAGTTTGGGATTTTCCGTTATCCCTTGGAAAACACGTACAAGTAACAAAATATTTATTGAGAGCCGTTAATGCGCAAATGGAAAGCTGGAAAAAATTAAACGGAAAATTATGATCTGCGTGGGCGTAGATATTTAAATTTAATTAACAGTACCAGTTGGTCTTAAATAGCACAAGTCTCGACTCTGCAAATTGTTCAAGAAATTGAATCTAAAATCTGTTAATAAAGTGAAACTGTTCTAGATTATATTAGGTTCTGGGTTCAATTAAAATATAATTAGGTAAGTGCCAAACTAAAATTAGCTTCCAGTTGAAATGAAGTAAAATTAAATAAAAAATTATGAGCTGTTCGAAAATTCTAGCTTTTAGTTCTACTCCTCATTATTAATATTAATAAACACGTAAGTTTTATTCTAACAAATTTGGGAGATTTTAATTTTAGATATCCCTAAAATGGCATTGCTTTCGTATGATTTTAATACAGTTTTCCTTATTTCATTATAGATTCCTCTAAGAAAATGATGATACAGAACGATTATTGTTAGCGTGTTCTTATGTCTACATCCATGTGCTGTATTGCGAAAACTGGATATATAAAAATCATAATATTTGAATTTATTTACGATATTTCTAATCAAAATTTTATTTATGTGGCGTAGTACAACTGATAGTGTTTAGTGCGCTTGCCTATAGCCCCAAGGGACGCGGGTTCGATCCTGGCTGAGGTGGGTGTGATTTTTCTAGCGAGGACAAATCTAAATGTGTGCCTTCTTTCGGATACGAAGTAAAGCCATTGGCTTCGTGCCACTGCGATGTGTGACACGTCCAGTGACTACTGGAGCTGGAACTCCCTCAGATAGAAAAAATGCATAATTAGCGTGTACAATAAGCAAAGAGCTTCAGTGCATAGAGATGCTTTGAAATTCGCGTCATAGATCGCTCAATCAAAATACAATCACTGTCAATATGACAATTTACTTTCGGCTTAGACCGCCTCGTCATTTGAGAACTACACCCAGAATTATCAGGTAAGGCCCGACCTGTAGCTTGTCTGCCTTTACGAGCTTTTGTTCTGGAAGTTTAAGCAATATTTGTTCGTAGGCCCTGCCTGCCTAAACAGGGCCGTGTGGTTAAAATATTTAAACCTTGGGGCGCACAAGGATTTGATCTTAATGTATGTTTGCCAGG
Organism: Limonius californicus; assembly: GCA_014611495.1. Classification (NCBI taxonomy): domain Eukaryota; kingdom Metazoa; phylum Arthropoda; class Insecta; order Coleoptera; family Elateridae; genus Limonius; species Limonius californicus. The sequence continues at coordinate 22,107 of JABXWE010002220.1, read as the reverse complement.
ACAATAAAACCTAATAGATTTATACCTGTTAGCTGTTTGTGAACCCATACAAACAAAGGCAGACAAGCTACAGGTCGGTCCTTACCTGATAATGCTGAGTGTAGTTCCCAAATGACAACGCGGCCTAAGCCGAAAGTAAATTGTAATATTGACAGTTCGAGATACTGCGAAAGCCACAAAGAATATAATACAATCACTGATAGTTGGTTATCTGCTATTGTAATAGTGTAACATGTGTTAGTACTCAGCCTGTATGTATAAACTTTCGAAATCTTGCACCCTATTTAACTCTTGCAATATACACTTACCTACAATAAAGAGTATTAAATAATGGAATGCTCGTAAAGCTTTTAATATTTGGAACTTCTGCTGTGATAAGTTTACCAACATTGGTGTAGATTAAACGTTCTTAATCAGATTTTAATTAAGGGATTGTGTACAGATTTAAATAAATATTGTCTAGATCCAAGACCCACATCTAAAAATGGATCTAGATAAAGATCTAAAATCGACAAAAGAATATCTAGATCGATTACATGTCCTTCTACATTTCGTAATTTTCCTTAAATTATGGCAACTATCTCATATCTAATTAATTTATAGTGATAACGTGTTGAATGTCTAGAGTATGTAACAGCTATTTTATTTCTAATTACAATGTAACCATCATATACTTATATAATTTTCTAAAATTTATTATTTACAATAAGGTTAATGTAAGCATCATTACGCTAAGTTTTAATTTAGCATATTAAAATATGAAAAACAGACACAATATCGGAAAAATGGTTTACTAAAAAAAAACAGAGAACGAATAGGCGGAATTAATATTTAATTAGTTTATATTTTATTTTATTGTATCTAAATTGATTAATTAACGTAAGAATGTAATGTAAGACAAAGAAATACTACATTAATATACATTTTCAGAATATACAATTTAAAATGTTACGACACACTGTACTGAATAATATTTTGTTTTTCTACACAATTATTTATTTGATCGTACTAAAATCTTAGGACGCTGTTTATTCGCAACGCCGTATTGTACTGTCCTGTTTGAATGAGCGAGATCTAGGACACGGCTTTTCAAGCATCTCTGTGGACTTAAGGCATCATTTGCTTATTGTACACTCTAACTATGAATTTTGTTTATCTGAGTAATTCCAACTAGTGATGCGCATAATTGAATGATTTCAATAATCGAAAGATAAGTTTTCAAATGATTTTAATAATCGATATATTCATTTGAATTCAAAATGCGCGCGAATTCGAACAATGTGTTACAGGCCAAACGAGCTTTTTCGTCCACCCGCAGCAGGAAAGGTGTGGTTCACGAGAAACACTTAAGGGAAGGAAATCGGCCGTAGTTGTTTACAGAGTGAGTCAAAATTAGTGGGGCCGTCTTCCAAATCACAGCCGTTTGCAGGTTGTAGTGGAAGGCCGAGAGGCTAGCAGGTTATGGGAATCGGACTCACCTTTATTGTGCCTCCTCCTGTATATAAAGCGTACAAAGTTCATGCACATAATAAAATACACTAGAATAAAGGTCGTACTACGGTTTAACGGCATCTAAATCTATTGAGTAAAATACAACAAATAAACAATGCAATTTAGAACAAACAAGAAAAACAAGTATGGGCTAAAGAAAGGATTGTTGGAACGTCCAAGCTGAAAAGCTCGCCGCCCTTGGCTTGCGGTATTTATTTTACTAACCACACAGATCTGCGTAGCCAGTGACGTTGGAGGTTACAGAAATTAATTAAACTTTAACCTTAACGAATAATGAAACGCTGGGCAACTGCCTTACTTTTAATATTACAAGGGAACTAAACTGTTCTATTTATTTCTTAATTATTACCGAAACACTGGTAAACAGGGGAAAAAATCACTGTGTAGTACATTGGCAAGTTTTACCTTAGTTTCCTTCGGTAAGGAGTAGAGATAAGCACAATTGGGGTGTTCTTAGGTTCTTCGGGAAGCAGGCAAAATTCGTAGTCACGCCCCTGAAAGCTGGATCATGGTGGAGACAACGTTACGAGCCAAGACTTTCTTTGAAGAAGAAAAAGAAAGACAGGAGCTTCAGGAGCCAAAATCTCCGCCGCTGCACGGGATTATCACTTGCAACGGCTCAATGGAGGCTGTCACGGGGTTGTAGGCGTGAATCCGACACAATTCGAGAATATAATTTCACTGAATTGTCTTCACAACAAGCTGACACTCTGCTAATAATTTTAATCCGACAAAAGTCGAGAATTCTTTTACCCCAGGCAAGGAAACAAAACGATATATTAATTATGCAGAGGCGCTGCCATTAAACTCCGTCTCCAAAAACCACGTGCGTTCGCCCTTTTTGTCTTATTTGTCGTCGACGCTGAGATGTTAGCGAGCAACCGGGTCGAATGAAGGTGTTAAATCGACTGACGAGAAAACCCAACGCAAATCTCCAACAGATGGAAAATTTCATCATATGATGAAATATTGTGCAAGAACTCCAGAACAATTAATACGTGCAACTTCTTCACGGGCAGCAAAGTCCCAGCAAACAAAGGATTCTAAGAACTGTCTTCGGTCGGCATAAACAGACTAAACATGCACGTGAAGCGTTTCCCTTTCGGAAGCTTCGTAAAAGTAGCCCCTCGTAAATTAAACATTGAAAATAATAAAATAAATGACTACAGACCGGCAATTAAAATAAAATTTAACTCATATGAAGCAGCGAAACTAAACGAGCATAACAAATGCGAGAAATGTCTCGCATCCTGCCTTCCAAATGATGACTTCCTGGCACTCTCGCTCTTGTCGCAAACTGTTTTTTCGGTATTCGGTTGGATTCTGTTCTGCATTTCTTTAAATTTTATCATATTGTAAGGTTAACCGATTGTAAATTCCGTTTTATTGTTTTCCGTGTTATAAGATATTAAATAAAAACGATATTTCAAATTTTTCTATTATAACTGCATGTATGTATAGGAAAGTGCGCTTATTACTAAACCACCGAGGCCGGTCTAAATAAAGGTTAGATAATAATTCTTAAATAGCAACCATTGTACATTATCGTTAGGCATCCAATATAAAGTGGTAACCCTGTTTAAACGTTCTATATACTCGTAGCAGAATAATTTTAGAATACTAGAATTATTTGATAATATGTATTATATGCTGTAATGATTGCACAAGAATATAGTATAAAGTCTTGTCTGCAACTTGTTTTAAATTGTTGTGCTTATCGTCCAAAACTATGCAAACTACAATTTCATTTGTGCCACAAGTTTGACAGAGTTGAGCATTTTATGAAAAACCAAATGTTTAAAATACGTTTTCCAATTAATTACAATTTGATGAAGGCTACAACAAAATATTTGAAACGTACAGAGATACCATCCATAGATATTAATTACATGTAAGCGGCCGGATTGCCCAAAGGTAAGAATTCTAAGAAATGTTGACATTCCACAACAATGTTCTATGCCGTGTAAATTAACGGGCTGTTGTAAAAGAGGTATCTAAATTTCAGTAACACTGTAAATAGACATGCTAGTACATTTTCTAGTTTTGCTCATCATCATATGTTGTGGAAACTACTGAGAACTGCAATAACGTGGACAGGTCTTGTATGCATTTATGTCACGGAAAGTAAGCAGTGCATGACAGTGTAAACTACACCAGCACCAGAAGCATTACGAATCTCTTGAGGGTGCCTGTTCACTGAGTTGAAGTGTCATATTTGTAGTTATATTCGGCATTTTCATATTACATTTACCTCCCTCTAGCCATCCTGGTTGAGCGTTGTAGCTGACATGTGTATAGGATTAATTTTGGATTAAATGATCTTCAAATTGCTTGTGTCAATCAAACAAGATAAAACGGTCCTTTAGTTGACGGGGTCGTGGTCTGCAGCGCCATCCATGAACGAGGACGTGCAAGTTGCTCTTCATTGTAAGTTTTTCGTAACAAGATAAACTGCATTTCCGGTAAAGACTAGCTGCTTCTTGCAGACTGAGCTGAGATATTACAGGGATATTAATAACATTTTAATTTAATAAAATGCTTCGCGGATGCAGACCATGAGGGTTGTCATATAAATTAAAAGCAGTGATGGAGTGGCAATAATAACATACCGTGCTGCGTAAACGAAACATTTAATCAAAATACAGAAATTTTTAATATAAACAGAAGATGCTGCATATTCCGATTAGTCTCTGGAATGTCTTCAATAATTTTCATCTACTCTTTTACCTTATATTGTATTATCTTAAAAGAAATTTGATAAACAATGGTCGAGGAAAGAAAACGTGTACATTTACATAAGTCACACATTTACTACGATTATTTAACAGTTATCAATGTTATTGTTTACTTTAGAATATGAAATATCTATTTGGGTATTATGAATTTTCGTCGCAATTGGCGAAAACGAGTGTTTGATTTACTTGACAGATCTGGACGGATTATATACAAGTTCTTTTAATATGTGTAATTGATAGAGCTGTACTACCTGCCTCGGGGTGTCTAGGCAGCATTTTCTTCTACATCTAAAAAATGCCCAGTTTTATTTTATTTATTCAGTTTTAAAATATGTTTGTAAAAGCGCATAAAATGGTATTTTCACACAAGTTGTTAGCGAGTCAAACGAGCTTTTTCGTCGACCCGTAACAGGATAGGTGGAAAGCGGCCTATAGCTTAGCTCAGAGGAGTAGCGGTGGTCACGGAAACCGCTTATGGGAGAGAGTTGTGTACAGGGTAGCTTAAAATTAACGGGCGCCACCTTCCAAATCACAGTAGATTACTAGTTTTCGTGGAAGGCCGAGAAGCCAGCAGCTTACGGAAATCGGACTCACCTTTATTGTGCCTCCTCGTATATGTAAAGCTTGCAAAGTTCATGCACACAAAGCTAAAAATACACAAAAATAAACGTTGTGGTAAATTTTAAAACATATGATTCAACTTCTTTTAGTTTGCCGACATGATAAAAAAATTATAACGAGTACATGGAAAATGGTAATATTTATGGTTCAATAATACAAGATTTAGTTGGAACGTTCGAACTGAATAAGGCTCGCCGCCGTCAGTGGCTTGCGATATTTAATTTCTTAGAACACATTTACGCAGCCAGTGGCGCGTCGGAGTACAATTTAATATAATTTATGATTATCGTTTACTTAACCAAAAGAAGTTCAGCAGTTAAAATTTGAAGATTAATTCGGAAAAAGTTTTACCACACAATTAGAATTTCTCCTACCTTAGTGTTGTACGGTAGGGAGCAGAGAGAGGCTCAACTGGGTTGTTCTTAAGATCTTCGAGAAGCGGGTAAGCCCCTGAAGATTGGGTCGCTTCTGACAGGGCTTTTTCAACGTCGAGAGAGAAGAGGCGGGAAGGATGTCAATATCTCCGCCGCTGGACGGGAGAATAACTTAAAACAGTTCGAAGAATAGAACTTCCACGGGTTCCATGCTTTTATCCGACACAGTCGAGAAAACAATTTCACTGAATTGTTTTTGCACAAAGCTGACACGCAGAAAGAACGAAACGATAACTCAATTTAGCAGAAGAGCTGCGACACAACCTGGTATCCAAACGAAAACACGTCAGTTTACTCCCAAAGCCTAGCGTCCACTCACTCTCTTAATTTAATAACGGTGCCCGCAATGGTATCGGGTGACCGGGCCGAGCAAAGGTGGAAAGCCAACTCCAGAGGAAGTAGCAACGCAAACATGCATCGACCAAAAATATTAACCCACTTTGCGAAATATGGTGCTCGAGTTCTGGAACAAATTCTTACACGTGCGATTTCCGAGAAACATAACACTACTAAGGCCATGCTGCTGACAAAAGTGGCTCTAACAATTATTTTTTGCCGGCGTTAACAGACTAAATAAACATAAACTCGTTAATGTCCATAGGTTTCATAATGGGTTAAGGTAGATATGTGGATGAATAAAAACACAGTCAAATCCCACAAAATAGATTTAATGTTGTTACAGGTATGAATAGGTAACGTTAACGTTTTCGAACCCACTGGATTTAGACTAAAATAACATATAAAATATTACATGTGTTGAGAAAAAGCAAAATACACTTACCTAATAAGATACCAAAAATGCAAAAATCTGAAGAATTGTAGGAAAAAAAAGATTTTTGCATTTTTGGTATCTTATTAGGTAAGTGTATTTTGCTTTTTCTGAACACGTGTAATATTTTATATGTTATTTTAGTCTGAAGATAAACCCCAATGGGTTCGAAAACGTTAATGTTACCTATTCATACCTGTAACAACATTAAATCTATTTTGTGGGATACGACTGTGTTTTTATTCATCGACATATCTAAATAAACATGTAAACATTTGATTAAGTTTGAAAGTGGCCTCCCACAAATTTAATTTTCGAAATGAATGAAAATTGTAATCAACATAAGAATGGCAGTTAAAATAGAATTTTAATTCCTATGAAGCGGGAAAACTAAACGAATATAACAAAGTATACGTTTTCAGAAGGCATAAAATGAAAAAAATATATTTGTAAGCTTTTGCAACGCTTAAGTTGCAGGTTATACGCTGTTAGCTTTCCAAAACATGTTTATCAAAATTGGACAAGAAGTAAAAAAGTTATTTACATGTTAGTGAATCGAACTTTGAAGCGCCATATCTTCAGACAAACGGCCCCGAATTAAAAAAAATACAAAGTGATTTACACGTTATTAAAGTTTTTCGCACATGTTTAGAATTACCCTGTATAATAAAGCAATTAAGTGGAGGCCGAGATACACCAGCGCTTGCTGCCTAAAACAGACTAACAACGCCCTTGCCTAAGTGGGTTTTGTATCCGTGCTTAATTATTTGTAAATTTTATTTTGACTTAGGAAAGCGTACAGCGCAATGCCCAGTTTTGCAAATCTATTCAACTTCGTTCCATACAAACAAAAACATCAACTTATTGATAGTTAGACACTTTAAAGTAGCTTGCACAACTCTGTTAATTAAACGTCTTGAAATATCTTACCAACTATCAACGGTGCCAAAGACTATGAAATTCATTCGAGTATTGTAATTCCTGTGAATTTTATGTTACGCATTCGCAAATAAATATTTTGTGCTCTGAAGTAATCAGTAACTGGAGGGCACGAATTAATTTTTCCTTGATAACTGTGAAATAATTGTAACTGTATGATTTCAGTAAAGCCACATGGTTTATTTTTGACAGCAGTTCTTTTCTATAAAAGATGATGATCATACTGTATAATTTAGGGTTGTTAGGATAACTGTGATACAACGGAAGATTTTAAATGTATATTTTGATAATGTATCAGAAAAATCGGTAAACTTTTTATGTTTAAAGCAACAGTCAATAGAGTTTTCTAAAATAATTAACCCAAAGCAGAACATGGGCAACAGCTTATGCATATTAATGAAGCTACTCTTCCAACTCAAATTTTGTACCAAAATCTCATGATTTAACTTCCATTCAATCTTTGTGATCAACGATGAATTAATTCGTCGCTGTTTTAATTAATTTGAATCCGTTTATTACGAATTATACAGTTTCCAAACTGAATTTTCACAGAAACTTTGGAATTACAGATGTCGTTTAATAGATGCTAATTAAAACGTTTATCGGTTGAAAAGTGAGATGAAAAGAAAATGCATATTGTTCTGGTTGCGGTCTTCGCCGCTTCTGGTATTCACTCGTAGGGAATTGGGGGAACTTTAAAATTACTTTGATTTATTTTTTGGATTTCACAGAACAAGTATTTGAACTTTCGCGATTCGCAGGGAATTACTAAGCACGTACTTAGAAAACTGCTTTCAGATAATGAAATTCCGATATGAGAAAATGAATGCACGTTCTTATCAATTTTTACTTGCGTTATGTGCCGTTTGCTCCATTATTCTTATTGTTTTTTTATAGCGCTTCTAGAATTTAAATTCCAGTGCTCGGTTCAATGTACCGGTTATTGCGTCTATGCAGCAAGTCTTTCGTAGTACCGTTACTCATTAGTGCAATCTGCATACAGTAATGTTATATTGTGGAAGTTTGTGTTCTCAAAAAGAAGCAAAAACTAAATGAGAAAATTCTGTTGACGGTCGGGTACTATCGCCGTCTAAAATTGCATGCCACTATTTCTTGAATGAAGCGATATTTTAAGTAAGCTCGCGTTTACGTCTGTGCTTTCTCTAGCGTTTGCTTTTTTGCTTTGTCATTTTTATAACTGATTTCTTATATTAGGGAAACCGTGCCTCTGAGAAAATTAAGGTAATTGTCTTTCTTTGGAAAGATATAATTCTCATGTCACATCATTACGACTGGTCATGAACAGCCTCAGTAAAATAATTTGGTAATTACTCCTCTTCTTCTATGGACCATATCTATATTAGACGTTGGCTGTCAAGCTAGTCCACATATTTCTGGTTGATGTCGTTCTAAAGAGTTCGATGGTTGTCATCCCCGACACCTTCCTTCTCTTACCTGGGCCTCTTTTTTCTGTAATCGTTTACCATATAAAAAAATCTAAATATATCTTACTGGTATGTGTTCAGATTTTGGTAGTAGGTATAGGCTTTTAATAAATATATCCAACCGTGAAATTTAAGCGAAGGTCGAGACTAATCGATAAGCTGATACATTAGATTTTAAAATGTACTGCAATTAATTTGAAATATAACTGTTAAGCTCACTAGCAATATCAAACTGCAAACTGCTGTCTATTCTTTTCAAGTTTGTATATTTATGTACAGAACAAACAGTAGTATTAAGAAACAATACGTTCTTGAACATTATTGAACAGACGTTTCTACACACAGAGACCGTCATAAACGACGGGTTACTTTATTTCCTAAATAAGAAGTTACATATTATAGTAATCGCTGGATTGCGTGTATTACTTCAAAGAGTAGCCTTTGGAGATGTGCATGAACAATTTCAGAATTGTTGGGCAGTTGGGCAGACATGGAGACATGGGTAGTGGCCAATTGATCAAAATTAATTCAATTATTGAAGTGCCACGTTTCATTCGAACAGAACCTGCTTGCAATACGATCGCAATTTGGCGAAATAGTGGATCAGCTTCAAGTGGAAAATCAACTGGAACACCTCGATCTGTGTGTAATCCAACAGATTAAGTTAGACATGCACTTCTTCCAAGTCCTAAATGAATTGTTGGTAAGCATGCGTCTGCAGTACATTTGTCAGGGCCAAATACATGAAAAAACTGAAGAAAATGAGATTTCAGCCGTACAAGATTTCAATTGTATAGATATTGACCAATCAAGACAAATAAAATCGTATTGAATTTTCCAACAACTTACGACTAAGAAATAATATTCATGACTGATGAAGCACCTTCTTCTCTAATTAGACACGTTAATAAGCAAAACTGTCGCTATTAAGCGACCGAAAATTCAGGCGAACTTCATGAAAGCCCTTTACATTCGCCAAAAGTCACAGTTTCGTGTACAGTTTCGTTAGCAGGAATAATCAGAACATACTTTTTTGAGGGGAACGGTGAAACGGTAACCGTGACGTTTCGAATGCTTCAAACGGTTTTCTTCCCACGAATTGGAGAAGAGAGAGATGAGTATTGGTTTCAGCAAGATGGTGCAACCAGCACACGGCAAGAATTTGTATGCAGGTCTTACGGGAAGAATTTCCACATCGTCTGATTTCTTACATTGACTACTTTTCACCATTTAAATCCCTTGATAGCACTGCTCCAGATTTTTTTGGGCTACCTAAAGAGTTTAGATTGCAAGACCAAAAAATTGATGAACTTATAACAAGCATTATAGCAGAAATTCAAGCTGTTGCTTATTACAGTTATATCTAATTTCATCCATCGTTTAGAAGAGTGTATTAAAAATGGCGGAGGCCATTTGCGGTATACAATATTTCATAAGTAAATCTCCTGTACTTACACTTCAAGAATCCGTTTTTTTTTAATTTGTAACTTATGGTAATAAATTAGTAAATAGAAATGAAAAAAATCAGTCCTTTTCGACGGTCCCTGTGTAATAATAGATTCAATATGAGCCTTTTTTATAAATTTGATTTTCAATGTGGTCTTGTCATACTACTTAGTTAAGAACGAACGGATTCAAAACTATATCATCCATTAGGCATTAATTCTGTTGGATACATTTCGAGAGGTTATTGTGATTTTACGTTGGTTGTGATGTTAAAGAAGACGATTGTCTTAAATACATTATAGCCTGTACATGTTCCTTTTTCCGTGATAGTCAACAATAAAAGTCTATTTCATATTTAGAAACATTCTAGGAAAATTCTTCTAGAAACAAGTTAAAATAAAACAGAAAGCAAAAGCGAACTTCAACAGTTTCTAGGATCTACCAAGGTACTTATTGAAATATACATATCAGACAATCGGATTGATTTATTTCGATCCACTGCTGGATGAAGGCCTTCCCCATTTCGTCTTTCTTTGGTTTCTCTCATCCACTAGAAGCTAACTTCTTGATGTCATCTCTCTACATGACGTTCGCTCGTCCAACACTTCTGCGTCCCGTCGTGGGTCTCCATTCCATTTACCTTTTGATCCGTCTATTGTTCGTCCTTCGGACCACTGTCTTGTCCAGTTTCATTTAAGCTGTGCAGCTTGTTCTATTACATCGATAAGTTTGAATTGTTGCCTAATGCAGATGTTTCTTCTACGATCAGTTAATCTAAAGTCCAATGTAATTCGTTTTTGTGCTCTTAGCGTTCGAGCAAGCTTTTGGGCATATCTTTCCGCGAGACTGCAAATGTCAATTCCGTAGGTCAACACTGGGAGTATGCATTAGTGTTGATCTTTCCAAGGTGTTCGGTGTTTCGGATTTAAAGACACAGTTCAGCTTGCCGAAACCGATCCATGCCAAGGTTATTCACCTGGCTATTTCAACGGATATATTATCTTTTCTTGTGGTTATTTTATGTAGTCCTACTAGCTGTCTATTAAGTATAATGTTGGTTTTCTTAAATACCGTCGTTCATTGCTAGACCTACTACTTGAACATAAATATTTTGTTCTTTTATCATTTTTTCTAGTTCTTGGGCACTGCTGCTTATCAATACAGTGTCATCGGCAAACCTAAGCATACTCAGGTTTTCACCGTCTATATGTTTATACCTTCAATGGACCAATTCATATTACTGAAGATGTCATTCAGGGCTGCTATAAAGGGTTTAGGCGATATAGTTTTACCTTGGCGCACTCCCCTTTTTAATGGTATGAAATCAGTATCATCATGAAGACGTAGATGAATGTTGGCGATGAGTAAATATTTCGGAGCAGGTCCATGTATCTGCTGTGTATTCTACATTTCGTTAAAGAATTGCACAAATATACATATACAAGGTACTAACATGAAAACGTAAATTGTGTCGTCTGCGTCTGTAACATAGGTATTCAAATTTTCTAGAAACCATGTATACAACACGGAGGGGGAATCATTATGCATTCAACTCCATAGGATCTAGCTACCCCAATAATAAAATTTCAAATGGTAACCCTCACCTTGTGAGTTTTCAATATCCTTTCCTTACCACCGCCAACTGGCAAGTAAAGCCAATCAAAATCGCTGTTTTTAAATCATCACCATTGAATATATAGTATTTACCTAAAATTGCTCTTAAAAAATCAGAACAATAACCATTCAAAAATCTCAAAAACCTCTCTTCTTCTTAATTGAAGAAGCAAAGTTGACTGATACAACAGAAGTGAAAATGAATGTCATTTCTTGTAATATTATATATTTAAACGTAAATTAGAAGATTAGTTGGTAAATATCTAACATGATAAGAGTAATAACATGTAGTACAATTACTAGTTTCTGATGCCTTCAGCGAGTAATATTGTACTTAGTAATAAAAGGAATTACTTTAAATATTCCTATCGCGAAAGACTTACAAAGCGATATGGTTTAAACTGACCAGTTCATTAGCAATTATCCATTGCTATCGATAATCCGCAGCTTATTAGAGAACATTTATGTTTTAAGGTAGATAATTCTAACATGTCAAAACTAACCTTCATAAAAATGATCTTTTATTCAAGTATTTTATATTTAAGATATATTTTCCTTAGAACGTTCTCCAAGATTCTTTCCGAGGATTTTTGCAGGATTTATTTCTAGGGAATACTTTTCTCATATTTTTTATCCACCACCTAAAACAACCTCTAAGAAATTTACTTTTCTTCACCCACTGCAATATACAGAAGCTTGGAATTATTTTTAAATAATAACAAATTATTTTTTTATAAGTTAAGTAACGGCTACTACCGTCACTGTTAATTTACACTAATCTACTATAGGCTTAAATTTGTGCGACTTTACATAAACATCCTACACAGTTTAAAACCTCTGTTTTGAAACTCAAGCAGAGAACAAATTCTGATTCTTTGAATTATTTTCGCCCCTTCGTCAGCGACAGATATCATAATGACAATATCTCCGTCGCGCCTTTAAGGAGATCTGTTTATTCAGCAAAAGCTAACTGCGAGGGTGGCGGTGAGTGTTGAGTTTCGTGATTTCCTACTTCTCTGTTGTTGCGGTAGTAAGCTGGAGGAATAATTTGCAGGGAGAGGAAGCGGTAAAATCGAACCCGTTTGTGATGGCGGCGCGATTGATTTAATTGAACCGCCTCATTGCGCACATCACACTTCGATATCGTGGTGGCGGCCGCAGTAAATTGGTTTGATAAAACGAGATGATCAAAGCAAATTTTATTATTAGGCTTCTGTTGTATCAATATTTGCTATTCCTGGGCTTACGCCGAAGACACTCTGGTAAAAATACCAGTTTAAATGTGTACCAAACACGCTAATCATTTTACAAATGGAGTCCAGGCTTCACATTTATAATTTTGGAAATGAACATTACCATTGTTATGATTTGAAACACTCGCGGAACGGACATTGAAGTCTGGCTGTATAAACGTTAAAAGCAAGAGGAATGAGAGTTGGAGAGCAAGCAATTTTTGTGGCAATATTGTCTTTGCTAATATTTAGTTGGAACAGTTATTTAATTTTTATTTCGCTGTGAATGTATGTGCTTGCTCAACACTGATTTCCTTTAAATAAATATGTATCAAATTTTACAACAGTGAGGCAAGTTGCTAATTTTTCTAGAGAAATAACACAAAATCGTACAAAAAGTAAACACTTTATAAAATGTTCCGAACTGTTAAAAGTTAAATTAATTTATTCAATATAATAATGGTGCGGCTCTAGTCCCCATGAAGGAGTTGGGCCTGCAACGCGAGTAAGGTCAGAGCTTCCGTATCCTTGCTCTCACACACGGTTGGCGCGTGCCAAATTCATGACACGTGGTGATGTGGTGGGCTTTACGCAGTGGACAAACGCATTACAACCTCTTGTTTAGTTGAACTCAGGTACTCAAATATTTAGCGTGACTGAATAGACCGCTCGCCAAACATCCAATCGAGGTATTGAACTTCGGATCTTCCATATCAGAGCTCAGTGGACAGCAATGGCGATAGCAAGCTCAATATACTTGTCGTGAAGTTGTAGCCGTGGCGGGATTTTGTAAATATTATTCAAAGATTAAAAATTATTAATGAATTGCTTCCTGGAAGATTGAAGGCTTTCAAATTAGTAAAAGAAACGCAGCACAATATAGCAATTACACGAAAGTTATTTTAATTAATTTCACAATCGCGGACTCCGCGAACTTTTCAAAAGCGTTCAGCAAAATACATCATTTACATCGTAACGCAGCTTATATGTTGATAAAATTGAGAAACTAATTAACAATTATGGTTTTAAATGGCGGAATAATATTTCTAATTAAATTGAAAGGCCGCCTTCACGAACGTGATTTAAACATGTTTTAATGACTTGATGAAAAACGCGATAAAACCATGATATAATTTGTTTACAAAATAGAAAGATATTATTTTAAAAGTATGTTGTCTAATAGAGAGTCCTTGAGTTCATGCAGTTTCTATCCACGTCAAGCCGGCAAAATATATTAGTAGTGTTAATATGTTACAGTTGAGAGAAGTACATTTACATCCAGTTTTAGGGTTATATACAGTGTGTCCCAAAACGCATCGGCATCAAAGATGAATTCCAGAACTTATTTAGAGTCGAAAAATTCATATAAACATATGTCCTAAAAAAGTTTTATGAAATAAATCTTTTTTTAATTCAAGTTTATTATTTTATTTACAAGAAATGTATAAAATTATCTCGATTGCGTTCGATACACAAAGCCGCATGTCGTAGAAGACATCGCTGCGTTCTTAATATGGTTGCTGGGTTATTCCTAATAATATCGGCAGCCTGCTGTATTTTGCGGCGTAATTCTTCTACCGTGTGCACTTCAGTTGCATAAACACTTTGTTTCATGTGACCCCAAAGATAAAAATCAAAAGGAGTCAGATACAGCGAATGCGGTCCTCGGGTTCTCCTACACCAATCCATCTTCCCAGAAAATGTGCGTTAAACCAACCTCTACACGAAGACATCGATGTGCTGGTGCCCCATCGTTTTAATACCACATTGCACGTCTAATATTGAATGACACGTCTTACACAATTTAATACAATTTATGATTACCCTTTACTTAACCAAAAGAAGAAAGAATAACTGGCGACTGAAGGTCGCTTTACGTCGTATTTTTATTAAAAAAAGGTTCAGCACTTGAAACATGAAGATTAACTCAGAAACAGTTTTCACCACACAATTAGAATTTCTCCTATGTTAGTGTTGTTCGGTTGGGAGCAGAGCGAGGCACAACTGGAGTGTTCCTAAATCTTCGGGAAGCGGGTAAAATTCGCCGGTACGCCCCTGAAGATTGGATCGCTTCTGAGCTTTTTCGACGACGAGAGAGAAGAGGCGGGAATTTCAGATGTCAATATCTTCGCTGCTGGACGGGAGGATCACTTAAAACAGTTCGAAGTACAAAACTTTCATGGGTTTGATCGATTTTATCCGACACAGTCGAGAAAACAATTTCACTGAATTGTTTTTGCACAAAGCAACAGTCACAGACTTTGCCAAAGTGACCTCCCACAACTGAATCTTTAAAACAATAATAAAATAGTAACTAACCTAAGAACGGCAATTAAAATAGAATTTTTATTCCTATGATGCGGCAAAACTTAACGAACATAACAATATCTTCTACGATATGCTTGTTGTGCTGCTAAAGCATTTCCATCCCACAGACCGCAAACATAACGAATATCTGCATATTCTTCATTTGAAAATAACATTGGTATTGTGAATTATGATGGGAATAAGGATATAAAGAAGAAGCCAATAACTTCAGTATCAGCAATAAACTGACAAGTTACAAAGAATAATTTGTTAAAACGATATTCAAATATTACCAAACAAAAAGCGCGATCATGGCAACTAGATCAGTATTTCAGAAATCCGTTGAACTAAAATTTTAGCCACATAAACTATGAAATAAACAATAACTCGTTAACAGTTACGTTTAGGACATACGAGGTCGGACAAATATATAATGGAATTGATCAAATACAAAGCATGTGAGGTAGCCATAGGTGAAAATACCTCTAGCGTCCTTCGAAGTAATCTCCCTCAACTTACACGTATCGTTCACATCGACGATACAAGTTGCGGAAATCCTGCTTAAACTTGTCGCGAGGCAGTGCGTTTAGTCCGGCGGTAACATTCCGTTGAATGTCTTCCACGTCATCAAAGCGCCTTGCCTTGAGGGTCAATTCCAGCTGAGGAAACAGCATGAAGTCCGCTAGAGACAGATCCGGCGAATAGGGAGAATGTTCTAAGACTGGCACATTTCTTGTCGCCAAATACGTCTTCACAATCAAGGCAGAATGCACAGGGGCATTGTCGTGTAAAAAGTGCCACTTGCTGGAGGCTGCCAAATGCGGTCGCACACGTCGAATGCATTTTAGTAAACGCGTCATGGCACCCTTGTAGTACAGGCTAGTAACGGTGACACCCGGTAGCACAAATTCTTTGTGAATGATGCCTTGACTGTCGAAGAAAGTGATCAACATGGTCTTCACTTTAGATTTTTGGAGTTTCTTTGGCCTGGAAGACATCTTCGATCGCCATTCCATGCTTTGTCTCTTATTTTCAGGATCGTACTGGAAGCACCACGACTCGTCACCAGTAACAATTGAATCCAGAAAATTTGGGTCACTGTTGGCTGTTGCAATGAAGTCGCAGGAAGTGTCCGCTCGATGCGCTTTTTGCTCAGGGATCAAATTGTGCGGGACAAATTTGGCACAGACCTTTCCTTTCTTCAAATCCTTCTCCAAAATGGTTCTAATGGTTTCACTGCTAATACTCAACTCCTGCTCCATCATTCTCAGTATCAGTCGTCGATCAGCCGCCACAAGTTCTCGGACTTTTTCGATCGTTACGGGGTTTCTCGTTGTAATCGGACGACCCGGCTTCTGATCATCGTAAAGATCCTGCCGACCTTCACGAAATCTGGCAAACCGCTCGAAAACGCGAGTACGGGACATGGCCTCATCGCCGTACACAGTTTTCAACATCTCGAATGTCTCCGTGGCCGTTTTCCCCAATTTGAAACAAAATTTAATGTTCGCTCTCTGCTCCATGTTTGACTTGTGTCACATGTGACAGCTGCACTAATTTGTTCATTCGCATACACAGCCTACCACGCCAGTTCTGACAGGATGCCGTTTTAGCTATGTGTAGACGAAAGTTCCAGCTACAATTTGGATAGGATTTGGAAACAGTCAGTTTCTTATAGTGCCCGGAGTAGTGCCAATCCCGTTTCATATTTGTCCGAACTAGTATGTTTATATGGACTTTTCGACTGTAAATACGTTCTGGAATTCATCCTTGAAATATTGCCGGTACGTGTTGGGACACACTGTATAAGTAGGTAATTCCGTCTTTTTGATAAAAAATGAATTTAACAATTAAGAGCTCGGATTAAAAAATACAGTCTCCTTCGAGATATGCACATAATTTTATTTTAAGCAATTCCAAGATTGCATTTACGCGAAATCACAAAGCAGTTTTAAGGAATATGCATCGTTTGTACTAAAATACTAACTTGAAAGAAACTTTTAAGAGCGTAATTGAATTTGGCTTTCATCTTTGAGTGCTCTGGAAAACTAATTCATATTTAAATCGTCTCTGCCAAGACTCTTTCGTTGCAATGTGCAACATCAGATAAAGTTGATTAAAACGTACAACTCGGTGGATTTTGTGTTGCACTCCGCAAAAATTAATTCTGGTAAAAAGCAATTTAAATGTATATTATTGCAATGTTGGTGACTTTATGTACTGATTGAAGTGCTTGTCTTGTACGTATGTAATCAAATGTATAAAAATTTGAAAAATAGAACTGGAACAAATAGTTTTCTTTGGAGAACTCGTGTTGTATCTACGCAGGTAGTAATATTACTTGTGAGAAGTTACTGAAGGATGTCACTAATTACATGTGCTCGCAAGCAAAATGCGGGGTTTCGGCCAAACAATAATATACACGTTCTAAATAAAATTCGCCTTTTTCCTGGAAAAATTAATGTCACGACGGAAAAAATTAAATTGGTTGAAAATGGTTAAATTACGTAATAAATATGGAACAATACAAGTTTGAGTGCATTGACATTACAACGAAATTCCAAAACCTACGAGCGATAAAAGGGTCGTTTAGCATATCTTAAATTTACGAATAAAACATTACAACTATATCTGTATGTGGTCTTTGCATCTGTTATCAAAATTTCTAATTGTTTAACCTATGTATACATAATTACACTGTGAACAGTTTAATTTGTAAATACTCGATTTTAGCAAATCGTTAGTCCTATTTTGCGTTGAATAAGGTGTTGAAAGTGTTTTCTGTTGTTTTATAAATTACTTTAAATGAACGTGTTTTGAGAGGGCTGGGATGGCTCAGTGGTTTCACAGCCAGGCTTTGGATGTAATAGTCTGAACGCTGCCCGGTTCGAATTACTACAGGGGTCGGTATCCTGCATGGTCTATACTGGTTCCCGATCTCCATTTGCCATAGGGGATCAAATTAATGGCACTACTTGTGTTACGATCGCACTAAAGGAGTAGTAGGACCATAAACAAAAACATTCACACACCACACTAGCCAAACACGATCACGATTAGGATGATGATGATGTCCTTGTTTTGATTATAATTTTAGCAATTTTCGCCGATACATCACCGAAATATGGAATTGAAATATATTTAACATTTTCAGAGTGGCCTTTAGAATATATTCTTTGAATTGCTAGTTTATAATCTTTCTTTTTGATTAGTGTGTCTATCATTTTTGTGTCGTATCCATAATTGTGGGCAATTTGTCTAATAATCAAAATCTCATGGGTATAATCTTTGTTACTTAGAGTAACTGTTAGAGCTCTATGTATCAATGACCTGTAGGCCTGTGATATGATATCTGTTTGTGTATGTTTTTTATAAATACAGCACTCGAGCTTCTTTACGGAATTAATTGTTATGTTTAAGTCTAAATAATTAATACATCTGTTTCGTTCTGTTTCTAATGTAAAGTTTATGTTTTTTGAGTGTAGAGTATTAATAAATGTTAATAAATCACCAATAAACTCAAGCGAACTATTAAAACATGCTAAAACATCATCAACGTAATGGAACCAAAATACAATTTTCCAAGATTGATTTGATTCAAAAATTCGATCTTCTAAATGCCCCATAAATATATTATCTAAAAGTGGTGAGATTGGACTTCCCACTAGTAAAACGTCTTTCAGAAAATAAATTTGATAATTAAAAATAAAATAATTTAGATTAATGCAAAGTTCGAATAATTGAATCAACTCATTTCGTTTTGTTAATTTATCTTGTTGAAATTGATACTGTTGAAACAATTAACAGATTTACAGCACATTTTTTAAATCAGACATTTTGATTTAGTTTAACATGGGCTACATTCGAACGCGATTGAGCTAATAATTCATGTTATGTTATGGAATAGCATGTACTTCCAAATACATGTAGGTACATTATCTGAATTAATTTACATAATACTGTTTACATTGATTTTGTTCCTGCCTCACAAAGGTACCGATTAAATGTTATTTGAGACTGGAAATTGGCTCAAAGTTAAATTGTGGTGTTTATAAAACAAAAACAAACACCCTTTTGTGATAAATTTAATCAAATTTGAAAATGGGTATTGTTCTAACACAGCACGTTTTATAATTTGTAGTGTCGTTCTATAGGTTTCTTCATTTCCTGGACACCTTTCTGCACATAGATGGTGAATCAATAATTATCGGCAATACACCTTTAAACGTTATATAAATAAAGATAGAAAACAGCATCATTTTTTAACGAACTTTTTCATTGCATAAGCTTCTTTATACCTGCAGAAAAAAACGTTTTTAGCTGAGTAGCAAGCGACGCCGCTTCTTTCAGTTTTTGCTCCGAGATGAATTGGCGGCCCCTTAATGTCTCCTTGAGTGGACAAAGCAGGTGATGCTCTGAAGGGGCGAAATTGGTACTATGTGGAGGATTACAGGCACATGGGCAGTAATATGCGGTCGGGCATTGTCAGTCAACACAAAGTTATTTTATAGTTGCCCTTGGAGTTTGCTACGAATTGCAGACTTCAGCCTATCAATAAACATCTCACTGTAAAGAGCACTATTAATGGTCGAGCCTCTCTCCTGATAATATTCCAGTACTAAGCCTTGCAAGTCCCAAAAAACTGTAAGCATCAATTTTCCCCCTGACGGTTGACTTCTGGAATTTTTCCTGGAAGGGGATTGTGGATGTTTCCAGTCAATTCTTTCGTTCGTAATAATGAATCCATTTTTCGACATCAGTGATAATTCTCTCTAAGAATACGTTATCTTCGTTAACATAACGATGCAAATTTTGTTGGCAGATGTCTATGCAAGTTTGTTTATGCAGCACTGTGAGTTGTTGTGGGACCCATCTTGCACAAACTGCATGATATATGGTTTCATACGCAGAACTGTTACTAATTTTCACTACATCAATAATCACTCGTCTGTCTAACAGAACCACCTCAAGTACGCGCTTAACGTTGTTGTCAGTAGCAGTGGTAGACAGACGTTCGGCTCCGTGATGCACAACACTGTGCGACTATTTCTAAATTTTGCAATGCATTCGTAGACACTGCGTTGTTGCGAAACACTGTTTCCGTATTGTGCTGAAAGTTTTCGATGGATTTTGACCCCTGCTACACCTTCCGACCACAAAAAAAAACGGATTAGTGAACACTGCTCTTTTTTTGATGCATAGTAGAGAGGCCATGGTAACTTCAAAGCTTTGTCAAAGAACTGACCAAGGAATTTCAAATTAGCAATCGGCGTATATTGAATGAAATCATTCGATATATTCAATTATGCGTATATCTTGAGATGCGAGTAGGTAATTCATTCGAATGGCAAAGTTCTCGAATACGTTCGCAACGAGGGCGCATCTTGAATGAAGCAATTCGAAATATTCGGTTATGCATGCATCACCGAGATGGTAATAATTCATTCGAATAATGAAAGTTTTTCGGAATACTTTTGTTTCGTTGTTTCAGCTGGTAAAGTTGGATCAAACTTTTAGTAGCAAATGCTAAGCTGTTTGGTTAGAGATGAAATGCAAGTATTAGGGTCGTTGCAGGTAGGTTATCAAAAACGTACTCAGGAAAATGTATGGAATGGATAAATAATTATGAGAATAATGAAATGCTTAAAATAAAACTTTATTTTTAAATTACATAATATACACATTTGACCCGTTTTTCTAATATTATTAAAGGCAAATCTACATTTTATTTTATTTGTTTAATTTACTCATATTCGATGTCACTAAATTCTGAGGTATCAGAAGATGAATCAGCTCTTAAATTAATTATTAAAGGTTTGATTTCATACTTTGGAGCATACTTCTGTTCAATCTTAATGATGTGTTCCGTATAAGTTTTCCAATGTTTTTCACTTTCACTAATACTGTTTACAACATCTATGTCGTCGACGGTATCACAGTTTGCAATTTCCATAATTTGATTATTACCGTCGCTTTCGGAAGCTCTCCAGAAAGCCATGGTGTAACTGCGACAGATCAAAATTACCACTGAATTTACCCAGAACAATAACCAAATTAGCATACTTTCGAAAACAAATGATTATTTAGCATGATTACCCACATTGTTAGTGGACAACAGCACTCATTATAACGTTAAGATATTTAACAATACTCAGGGAATAGATGGTCGGTCATCCAGTAATCTTAATTGAATCTTATCTTTTTTTTCTCATTCATTCATACTACCGCTCCCCCTCCCCGAACCGTTTTCGCATTACTTAAGGGGGTGCGGGCGTCCCTTACACACTAACCATTCATGCGATATGCACCCTAAACTTAACTAAGCGAAATGCGGTCGCCCCGGCTGAGATTCGAACACCCCTGCGGATTGACTACATTTCGCGTGACCTCGAGTGGCAAGACGTTTCCGCACTACTCCATCAAGGCCCCAATTGAATCTTATCTAGATACTTTTATTATAACATTTTATAATATATATTGTATGTATACCAATCTCAAAAAAGAAGTTGCATCGCTGAATTTTACTACCATTGCCAAGAAAGTTAAATGCAGCCCTGACCATAGGCCAACAAACACCAACGCTATTGTTCAGAGATTGCATGGTACCTGCTGACTGGTTATCGCATTTGAGTAGGAATTTAAATATTCGCTGCTGAAAGTTTAGTCTTAGTTTAATCGAAATATCGTTTGCGTCGGTACATAATTTGAATAGTATTCGAATGAATTTGTATTTCGAGAAGATGCTAAAAGATAAACTACAAAGTAACATATTTGATTGTTTTGTGTGATGGGGTCGCATGTGCACCTGAGTTAACGAAATATTTTCGAACCGCGTAGGCTTTAGTTGCAATTATATATTTCTACTTTTCCAAATATTAGTTGTAGATTTTTCTTTATTAATTAATTAATTATTATTCAATTAAATATATTATTGTAATTATCTAGATAAAAAAAATAATTTCAGCAATTTATGTTACTGTTTAAAAATATCAAACCAATCAAGTTTTTTGATTTTAATCGGTTACGATCATTTGTCATCTTTTTCATTTTACC
>JABXWE010002219.1:0-12945 GCA_014611495.1 Limonius californicus | reverse complement strand
TAACTTGAAGATCGAGCTACCCAGATAGAAATTTGCTTGATGTAGAAATAAATTAAAATTCCTACACTTCAATATGAAATATAGATTTTATTTATTATTTAATAATTCAATAATTTGGGGAGCTAGAAGTCAATAAATCTATCTAAACAGCAACGTGAAGTATAACTTATATTTAGTATTTCCAATATCGTGAAGAGCTAGAAACCTATCAAGATATCCAGATAGAAATGTAACAACTGCAGATTTTATTTATTACTGTTATGTTATTCCAAATTCCATAAAATACCAGAAACAAAAACAATATTCAGACAGTAACGTGGAATATAGCTTATATTTTATTACGATTTTTATTTGTTATGCCAAATAGTGCGAAGAACTAAAAATATCCAGGTGGCAATATGAAATACAGCTTCTGTGGGTTACTTTTTTTTTTCGAAAAACAAGTCATTAACATATACGGGGTTTGGCAATATAGTTCCGCGAGTGGCACAATAAACTAAATTTAAATTTAAGTAACACGAAGAAGTTCGATATTTATTAAGAGTAATCTCCTCTTACTTTTATACATTTACTGCAACGTTCCAAAAAAACTTGAAAACAGTTGACAAAGCCGTCCGACGAAACTGCTTTTATTCAATATCTTACTCAGATCGTTTCCCTTTAAGAATAATTTTCACTTTCGGAAAGACGAAAACGTATGCTAATGCTAAGTAGTATTAATAGAATCGGTGATTGATCTCAACACCTTTATGTTTTGTGAGCAATGACTTCGGAATCAGTGCGGAATGGGCAGGTGCATATCGTGAAAGAAGAATTAATTTATTTTTGTAGATGCAATTGTTGGGCTGCTTAAAAATCTGAAGCAATTTTTTATTAACAATCTCCATAATTATGCCAACAATAATTTGGAATAATTAATTGTCTTCAAAAACAATGACATCAGATTCGGCTTTACTGAAGAACTTTTGGATAGTTGTAAGTAATACTAAATCGTTCTATTTTGGTTGCTGTTACTGTTTCGTTGTTATTGTTAGCAATTTCTGGAATACCCTATATTATATTCAAGCTGCAGAGGCACATTAGATACGGTTACATGAACCTATTCTGTGAAGCAATTTAACCAAAAATAAGTTTGCCTAAATTTGATGTGGGTACACAGAGAAATAATTATTGTCTGTTATCAGTAAGCCCACTTTGCTTCCATTATTAGTAACATCTTACGTATATCTGACATTCCACCTACATGTAAGTGTGTACCACAATAGCAACATGAAACATAATAGGGCAAAGGGCAGATAACGACAAACAGTTTCACACCTTCGAGAAATAATTTTAATTGCCTTATAATTGCCATTTGTTTACATTACTAGCCACAGCCTAGAAAACTCATTTGACGAACAATCAATTACAATTTGTGCTTTCTTAAAAGCGGGGAACATCCGTTACACTATGCAAAACATGCAGTTGACTTTCAAAATAATATGAAAAATATGCCTGTCAAAAACAAATCAACAAAAACAGCTCAAACATTACCAGAACAATTTCAATTCGGTGGAAAAGAAAGTCAGTAATAGGAACAAAGTTAATTTGCATCTTTAGATCGCTTCATTGGGTAATAATTAATAGTGAGCATAGAATTAAAGTGAAACTGGAAATAATTTGCTGTACTTCAAAATCGAATCAGATATTTAAATTAATTAACTGGGTTTCTCGGGCGCATTTAATTAAAAGTTCCCTTCCGACATCGTCATTATCTATATAAAGTTCGCCTTTTAATGAAGACAATAAAGACCTTCGTTGACAATTTGACTTTATGAAAAATTGCTTTATTTTCTTACGTAATATTTGCATTCTTATTAGGACAAAGTACACCGTCTATTACTAACAAAATTAAAAAAATAAAATATGAAACGGAGTAAATTTTACAGGCAGAACCAGGCGTCGTTAGCAAAAGTGTCATAAATAATCATAAAAAATTATTACCTACTAACGAAATGCGAACTTCTAAAATTGCATTAAAAAAATATATTCTTACAATAATTTCAAACATGGGAAAAATCCGAACGAAGTAGTCTGCCACTATACACAGGGTGAGTCGGGAGGAAAGTTCCAAAGTCCGGATGAGTAAGCAATTAAGTTGTCATCTTCAGTAAGAATTTGACTAACTAAAGTAACTTGGTTGAGAAATACCTCTGAAGATATATTATTCACCAAGTCAACAATAGAAGTCTCTGTATCTATATACATTATATATATATTGCTATGAATTATCTATTATAAATAAATAATTCAAAAGGCCCCACGTTGACAAGCCAAAAAGATGCTGAGTAACCTCTTAATAAATACAAACAAACAAATAGCCCCATGTTGGCTTGTGTCAAAAAGATACTGAGTAATATGTTAATAAATATAAATAATTCGACCCACGTTGATGGTGACATAAAAGATGCTGTGTATTATAAATTATCAATAAATATTAATTTAATATATAAATTTTCTCTACCTCGGCTAGCTCATAAATGAAATTTTTAAGTTGGTTACGCCAATAACATTAATTAACAATAACAGCGTATAAACATAATAAATATCTCAGGGTTTTTTATAATTCGGGGCCTCGCTTAATGATAGTCACATAATTCCAACAATAAAAGTTTACACAAATATCAATTTAAATCAGAGTTGACTTATCTTAATCCAAACTTTTGAAGTATAGTGTACAACAATAATGCTGTCGTCGAACGTCACTCAAATCTCCTGGAATGCACCGGCAGCTTTATCCCGCCAACTTCTTCCCAAACAGCCTCACTTCTGGCAGAATATTCCACCTCGCTCTCGTACAAACCACCAAATTGAATAATTAAAGTGTTGTGTAATTTTCAGTGAACACTTCACAAAATTTTATTATGCTCTTATGACTTGTTGTCGGTAAGTTGTTTATTCTTTAAATTGTGATAATGAACTCACTTTTAATTTCACGTTTTGTTTTAGGTTATGGACGTTGAAATAAATAACTCAATTTAAACCCATACTTCAGGTATAAGAAGCAATTTTAATTTTAAATAACACTTAACACTTAACAATGTTTTAAATTACTTGACAATTATTTACACTTTATAATTTTTATAAGTACTAACTTTGAAGAAATTATTTTTAGCAAGACTGAAGCCACGCCTACTTTTAAACGAATTTGATCCTTAATAACTTAAAATTTTATTTACAGAGAAACAGAAAAAGCGTCCTTCTGCTTCAAATACCAGAAAACAACTAAATTCCCAAAATCATACCAAAATGAACATTTTGCGCAGATTAATTTTTAAAATGGACCAATCAAATTGCTTAGAATTATAGTTTACAAATACAATTGATAATTAACATTTTAAATTTACAAAATACAAGAAAATAAATTATGATTCGAAAAACTAAATTCATTTCTATGATCTTCATAAAATTACGATTCTTTTGTACCAAATATGACAAGATTTGAATTAAAAAAAATTAAAAGTATTTAAATATTCAAAATTTCCAAAATCTAACAATTAAGGCATAAAATCATGAAAATCATAATCTAAATTTTACAATACAATTAATTATGCAATAAAACATCCTTCACACATACTAATAATAATTTAAATACCCAAAACAAGATTCTAACCTTGAAAAGTAATAATTTCCACTAATTTTCCATATTAGTTAGTAAATAATCTATTTCAACAAAACAAAAGTGCTTTAACACCCTCCTTAAACAATATATAAACTATTTACAACAATATTAATACTTTAAAATACAAATACAGCTTGTCACATAAATATGTACAAAACATAAATCAACAATAATCAAGTTTTTTATGTTTTAGGGCTCCCTTATTTACCCAAAGTACTCTAATTAACGTCCTACGTCTCACTACTATGTTTCAACATCATTCTCTACGGAATGTTCACTCACAAGATCAATTTTAATCCAAAAGTAGCACTATGCATCACTTTCCGAAGATCATACAAGACCTTATTCACTTATTAGGTATCCAATTATCAATTTTAATTAATACAATCTTTTAAATGGGCTCTGTTACATGATAATGAAATTAATTATAAACAATTTCAGGTAAAAACCATCTTCCAATCATCAAAATAGTATCCTTTTATACATACATAAGGTACTACGAAACCAAAAATTGTCTCATATCTGGGTTATCTCATAAGATCAATATAGTTTAGGTATAGTTTATAATAACAATATTATATAGGGTAAATAACACAGCAATATATATATATATAGAAACTTAAAAAAAAACCTTTATCATAACGATATTTAGAATACTTAAACACGCATTTCGGCAACTAAGTTGACATCTTCAATAGGAACTTGAGCTATCTAGAGGAACTAGGCTGAGCCATACCTCTGGAGATAAGTTCTTCACCAAGTCAACAATAGAAGCCGAATAATATTAGTGTTAGTTCAAGTTCCTATGGAAGATAGCTTTGTTGCTGAAATACATATTTAGGTGATCTACATAACATGGTAGGAAGGGGTTTTCCTAAGTTAATTCACTTAAACCACCGTCCCCAATTAATCCTATTAAAAATACCATTTAATATGTTTATTAGCGCTAACGATAGATATGATGAACGTTTAGTAAGACTTTTAGATATTAAATACATTTAATATAAGTACATTATCTAGATTCAAATTTAAAATCCGCCTACAATGATCTACTCAAAAACCAAGATACTGGAAAAGGTATTTAGAACTATTATAATGATACATTTTAC
This sequence comes from Limonius californicus, assembly GCA_014611495.1. NCBI lineage: Eukaryota > Metazoa > Arthropoda > Insecta > Coleoptera > Elateridae > Limonius > Limonius californicus. Next base: position 8,175 of record JABXWE010002219.1, on the reverse strand, counting down.
ATTTCGAAGGGAAGTCGATGGGGCAGTGCGAATAAGTGCTGTCAGTCGAGTTCACAGTAAAATACGGTCCGACCGACCGCGTGGTCAAACCCCGGCTGCGGCGAACGTATTTCACTTAGTTAAGTTTAGGGTGCATGTTGCATGAATGGTTAGTATGTATACAGTGCTTCCCGAAAGTAACGGATAAATTCTATAAAACCGTTGAAAAAAATATTACAAAAAAAGGCTCGGACACGTCGATTTTTATTTTTAGATTATCGTTTAGGAATGTAATTTTCAACCCCTCACCCCTCAACTCATAAGAGCTAGCAACTTAAACTTTAAAAATTCAAATAGCAAAGTAAGCCTTGTGATACCTCATCTGATGGTTTTCTTTATGTTGAACACAATAAAAAAAAGTTTTTCAAAATCGGTTGAAAAATAACGGAGATATTTAACAAAATGTATTCAAATAAAAGTGCCAATATTCGAGCAGGCGTTGTTACGGTTCTCGCAATGAGTGATAAACACAATTGAAGTTTATCGTTCTCAGTACGTTTTAATGTTTTAAGTGTTTATGCTGTGTTTTTAAGTTTGGGTGAAAAAAAAAATTTTTTTTTATTTTTTTTGTAAAAATTTTTTTTTTATCTTTTTATAAAAAAAAATTTTCTTAATTTCTCAAAACCCATCGCAATGTTTACAGGACGTACTGAGAACATAAATTTCAAATGTTTTTACCACACATTGCTAGAGCCGTATCAACGCCTGCTCGAATATTGGCACACTCATTTGAATACATTTTGATAAATATCTACGTTATTTTTCAACCGATTTTAAAAAACTTTTTTTATTGTATTCAATATAAAGAAAGCTATCAGATGAGGTATCACAAGGGGTCCTTTGCCATTTGAATGTTTAAAGTAGAAGTTGCTAGCGCTTAGGCGTTGAGGGGTGGGAGGTTGAAAATTACATCTCTAAATGATAATTTAAAAATAAAAATCTACGTGTCCGAGCATTTTTTTTTAATATTTTACTTAACGATTTTATAGAATTTATCCGTTACTATCGGGAAGCACTGTATAATAATGTAATATTTACTTCTTCGTTTATTGATCCACACTAAAATGCGTGGAAGGTCTAAAATACGTAAGAAGAGTCAGAATGTTCTTCATAAAACTAAATTACTAAAGTTTGTTCGATCAGGTGAAGAGCAAGTTAAACAGTGTTAACATTACATTACTAGTTGTTTTTGCATTTGGGTACACTCTTATAAAATATGTGATCAAAGATAAGCAGAATCTCCACTACTTTCCTCGTCATTACACAAGAATAAATTCATATTGTAAAATAAATGATGTCCTAATTGTGATAAATATTGAGATATTTCGTATATACTCAGTGTTAGTGTCTTTATTCAAAGTGTTAGTAAATTCATAAAACATGTACGAGAGCAACGATTAATTATTTACAAGGATCTTTCGTCAAATATTGTCAAGATAATATTGATTTGGTCCATGATATGGTGCTGAGTGATCGTAGAATTACGGTCACATATATTGCTGAGACATGTGACTTTTCCGATGGAAGCATTGAGAAAATTTTACCCGAAAAATTGGGTCTGAAAAAAGTCTGTACACGATGGATTCCGAAAATGTCACCTGATATGAAGCGGGCCAGGTTTGTTATTGCCCCGAGCAATTTGAGATTAATGGCCACGGATGTGGGTAAATTTGTAGCTGTAGATGAAACCTGGATTCATCACTTTGCTCCAGAGTCAAAACGGCACTAAATGACGGCATCGTGGTTTGCCGCCCCCTCGAAAATTCCGTGTGACTTCATCGGTCCGAAAAATAACGATAATAGTGCTTTGGGATTCTGAGGGAGTTCTTGTTGATTTACCAAGTGGTCACACAGTAACGGGAGACTATTAAGCAAAACTTATACCAAAAGTTCGTGAACATATAAAGCAAAAAAAGCGTGAAAAATTCAAACGCAGGCTTCTATTCCACCAAGGCAGCGCCGTCGCTCACAAGAGTAGAATTTTTATGGCTGCTATCCACAATGCTGAATTTAAAATTTTAGAACAACCCCCATATTCGCCAGATCCCCGAGTGACTATCAGCTGTTCCCCAAATTAAAAGAATATCTCGTGGGAACTCATTTTTAGGACGATGAAGAGGTGATGGGTACTGTGAATGAGTAGTTTGCAGTGCAGAACAAACAGTTTTTTCTAAAATCTTTCGAACTCTGCATCATCACTATACTAAGTGTGTTAAGCTTTTAGGGGATTTATGTTGAGAAATAAAGTTGTTTCAGATGTCTGCGTCATTTGAAGAATAAATGATGAACCACCCCCGTACACAGAATTTAGTAACTCTTGAATGTTCAAAATTTCACAAACAAACGTTAATTGAATTCAATAATAAACTTTTAAGTCGAAGTTGAAAGAGCCACTAAAACCCAATCTATTGACAAACATCAGGGTCTTTTGTAAAAATATCTAAATATTGTTACTATACCCATATAGTGAATCCAGATCCCTGGTCAGCTGTGGGTATAATGCAAGAGATAGTTTTGATAAACTTGTTTACTTCTTACCAACATGGATGACATATAATTTGTTAGCGCCTTTCGCGTAATATCCATGTAAAACAATTGCATTAAAACCCATATTGAATTCGGAAAATAAATTTTATTTGCAATTATACCTTAATCGTCACTAATCTAAACAGAATTACACCTCTGAGAAGCCCTAATAGGACACCAAATATTTGAAAGAATATGTACAAAAATGAATAATCAGATATACCCAGAGGTAAACCTAGCACAGTTGTACCCCCTCCCCTCAGAAGGAAGAACAGGCGAGGAAATAGAAAAGCTTTTATTGGTAAACTAAGATAATTATACAAGGCGATCCCATATAATATTAATAATAATAATAATAACAATAGTTAATGTGTGACATACTAGTTATATCTAGATAATATAAGACTAAATGTGTAATTAATATGCAATTTTACCAGAAACAAAATCTACAATGAAATACGATAGCGATTTAGCTAGTTAGCATTTCCCCCACAAGAATATACAAAATTAATATAAATATTCTAACAAATACTCCGTTTATAAAAAACATACAGGGAAGGTATCACAATGCCATACGATTCTTGTCGCCATAAAAAGTATACGAGCCGTATGTGCCGCATGAAACATATAAATAATATACTAATACTGAGCTGGTTTGTGAAAACAAGGGTTGATAGGGTGGCCAAAAATAATTCTGTTGCAACACTATGAAATAGAACACCAATGGACAGGCCGGTGGAAACTTACGATAAAGAGGAACCGCGGGAGGTGGTAGTCGATAAATAGAGAGAACTGGGTTGAATGAGAAGGGTGGAGTAGGAGGAAATTATTCAACGTGTTTAGGAAGGATAAAGAACAAGGAGAAGGATAATATCAGCATAACCTCGGAAACCGCTTCTGTAATGATATAAAGAAATGCAGCTTATACACGGAGTGTTTCTGAAATACACGTACAGAAGTAGACTGTATTATATAATATATAAAAAACGGGCTAAAAAAATTCATAAGATAGGATATGGTTTATGATGAAAGTTTTTGCATATTTTGGAGAAAAGCTTTAGCATATTATTTAGCATAACTTTAGCTTAATTTTACCTGCATCGTGTCTGATAGATTGTTGCAGCAATTTTCACTTGCTTATTGTCGCAATCTAAATTTATGCATCCTTATTATATTGTTTGTTCTTAAGAAATTAAGATAATACATAAATAAAAAATGCTAGTTTTTATCCAGCGGCGGCACAAAGATACGAATAATTTTTGGTTATTGTTTTTGTTCCAACTTAACGGAGGCCATTGGACATTGTTGGAACGTGTAAAGCTCAGTATGTATAAGCAATATATACAAAAACACTCTGTCATAATATACAACACTCCGCTTCGCATTAGTATTTTATTTAGTTTGTCAGCTGAATTGGTTGTGTTGCCAAGAATCTCAGAAAAAAATATACCTGGAAAAAATAAACCCCCTGAAAAATTACCCTGGGGAAAAAATACTTCCCGTCAAAAAATTACTTGTTTGGTATTTTCAGTTTATATTGTTTTGTTGATAATCTTACATTTTAGCACAAGATTTGACAAATAAAAGCTTTTAAACTGATATTTTTATTATTTTACTTGTACATTTGAAAACTGCAAATTCTATACTGAAGTAATAGTGACGCACACTTACACTTATACGGTTTCTATAGTTCTTATGTTGTGACTTATTGCGGTTAAAAAGTTTTCTAAGATTCTGGTGCCCGTTGAATACTCCTCACATAGCGCCTTTAAACGAGTTTGCAGTACTTCATAGACTGACCGTTTTTTCTTTGGTGGAAGCCTTCCCATAAGTCGTTGTGAATCTTGTCTGTTAGCAGCAAGTTCCTGTCTCATAATATTGATTAAAACCCAGACAGTGGGATGCTTCTAGCCCACCAAATTAGATAACCGGTGATTCCAACCTTCCGTCTGGTTGTTGGTACGTTCTTCGTCTTCTAATGTTGTTTGATGAACAATATGTAAAGTATATAAAAAAATCTGGATAGGTAACCCACCGAATTTTCTTATATACTTTGTATAAGAAAGTAATAAATATTAAAATAATACAATAATGCAACATTGTAATCAACCAAACATAATAATGCCTAACATGAATAAAATTTCAAAACTTTGGTTTATATAATCATTCATAGCCAGGAATTTATTTAGACTAACAGGGGTTTTTGCAAAAAGTCATTAGTGTGTGTGTGTAGTAGGGATTATTTACAGATATCCTGATAGCTATGCATGCAAGTACTTGGGTATTTGGTATAATTAGGGAAAACTAACCCTAATCCTTGACGCGAGGACACATTTTTACTGCTGTTAGAATTTTATTATTGTTTTGATAGTTCAAGTTCGTAATGTAAGAGTTATAGCCGCACGCACCCACCTACAGACAAGCATTTATTCTAAATCATTTTTTGGGGTTCCTGCAGGGTCAAATTATTAAAAATTTAGAACAAATTTGGGGACCTTGATGTAGAGGTAGCTAATTAGTTATGAGGGGGCATTTTTTCCAGAGGGTATTTTTTCCGGAGGTATTTTTTCCGGGGACGTTTTTTCCGCCACCCATTCCCAAACGTATAATAATGTCCGCTGCAATAGTGCCACTTACAAAATATCGCTTTTCGTTTCTTACTATTTTGATTTTATTTCCAACAGCTTGAAACCTTTAAAAATACACTGCAGCAATTTGCTATAAAGTTCTCTTGCATGTATCTACTTACAGTTATCTGTATCTGGGACCCCAATATTCTATTATAGAATATTTTGGAAGTATTTCCAGGAATTGTAAAAGCTAAGTTTCGAGTTATTGTGTAACGACTAGCAAACTATACATTACTGGAACTTTCTGCAAATGATGTTTACTGCAAATCCGATGTTTAAGCACATCTCTTTAAATGTTTTTCCGAAACTATACAATAGCTTATCCTTGAAAATTCTGGTATCTTTGTATTTCTAATTTTCCCTTGTTGATAATTTTGATTTTATTTCTAACAGCTTGAAACGTTTAAAAATACACAGCTATTTACTGTAAACTTCTTTTGAACTTATTTTTATCTGCTTACAATTATCTACACCTGGGATCCCAATATTCTATTATACAATATTTTGGAAGTATTTCCAGGAATTTTAAAGCAAAGTTTCGAGTTATTGTATAATGACTTGCAAACTATACATTACTGGAACTTTCTGCAAATGATGTTTACTGAAAATCCGATGTTTAAGCACATCTCCTTAAACGTTTTTCCGAAACTTTATCATAGCTTATCCTAGAAAATTTTGATATTTTTGTATTTCTAATATTCCCTTGCTGCTAATTTTGTTTTCTATTTTCTGTTTTATTTCTAGCAGCTTGAAACGTTTAAAAATACACTGCAGCTATTTGATGTAAATTTGTTTTGAATGTATTTTTATCTATTTACAATTATCTATATCTGGGGCCCCAATTGTTTATTTTAGAATACCTTGGAAGTATTTGCAGGACTAGTAGAAGTAGATATGGCGGGTACCGGGAAAAATAAAATACCGGGGCGGACCAAAACTAGCAGGTATTAGGAAGCAGCTGATACCTTACTGGATTAAGATGGGAAAGATGGACTTTGGAACGGCTTAATTCCAGATAACCATAGGCGATCATCACACATTGATTAAACCGACTATGGCACTGCGATGAGAAAGGCAAGGGGAAACCACCTCATTAAACATCCCTAGTATAATTATCATGGCTAGTACAAGGAAAACGATGGGCCTCAGTCCCCGGCAGACCTTAGATGGTCAGAGGCTGCTAAGAATCCCCGGGTTAACCGTAAAATTAGGCACATGGAATGTGCATGCTATGTATCAAGCAGGGAAAATCCAAAATACAATACAGGAAATGAACAGGTTGAAGATTGGAATAATGGGTATAAGCGAGATGCGATGGCCAGGGTCAGGCCAACTCCATATAGAAGACCAGAAGGTATACTATTCAGGTAGTAACGATGGGCATCATGAACTTGGAGTAGGAATAATCGTCACTAAAAGCATCGCCAGAAGCGTAATAAATTTTATACCAGTGTCAGAAAGAATAATAGTTATACAGATACAAAATACCCCAATAAATCTCAATATTGTACAGGTATATGCTCCTACCGCCGATAAAAGTGATCAGGAAGCAGAAGAATTTTATAGTACACTAACATCAACCATAAAACAGCTCCACAAACAGGATATAAATGTAATAATGGGCGATTTTAACGCTAAGGTGGGAGAAGGAAGAGATGGAGAATTCGTGGGTCCATATGGATTGGGAGTAAGGAATGAAAGAGGAGACCGTCTGAATAGCTTCTGCATAGAAGAACAACTTGTAATTACAAACACCTTCTTTAAACTCCCAAAAAGAAGATTATATACATGGAGATCACCTATGGACGAACCGGAGAACATAATCAGAAATCAAATAGACTTTATATTAGTAAATAAAAGATTTAAAAACTGTTTTACTTCAGTCAAAACCTACCCGAGCGCAGATATATAGTCAGATCATAACCCAGTAGTTGGCACATTTAGAATTAAGCTGAAAAAAGTCAAGAAAGCGGAAAACGCGAAACAATGGCAGATGAGAATGCTAAAGGAAGAATCAATAAAGGAACAAGTACAGAATAAACTCAGAAACAAGTTTAAAGACATAAACAAGACAGACCAAGTAGAAACGGAATTAGAAAAGATTCAACAAATCATAGGAGAAATAAGTGACGATCATCTAAAACAGAAAAACAATAAAAATAAACCATGGATGACAAACGAAATACTAGAATTAATGAACGAGAGAAGAATATATAAAAATAAAGATGAAACAAAATACAAGAAAATACAAAATGAAATCAAAAGGGAAATAAGAAAAGCAAGAGATGGATGGCTGAGGGAAAAATGTGAAGAAATAGAGATGTTATAAAAGAAACATGATCACTTCAACATGCACAAGAAAGTCAAAGAGGCCGCGGGAATCTATAAAATACATACAACTGGAAGACTAGAAGACAATAACGGTAAAGTTATAATTGACAAAGAATTGAGGATGGAAACCTGGCGAAAGTACATAATAAACCTTTTTAAAGAGGAAAGACCGCATCCCTCTAACTTACAAAGGGAAACAGGTCCTTCAATTACAGAAAGAGAAATTCAAAAAGCTATTAACCATATGAAGGACGGAAAGACCCCAGGACCTGATAAGTTCCATTCAGAATTTTTGAAATTATTTGACGAGGACGGAATTAAATGGCTGTCTAAAATATTTAATAACATATATAAAACTGAAGATATACCTACCAGCAGCATGACTATAAAATCAACCTTCATAATTATCCCTAAAAAGACTAGTGCTAAACAGTGCAGTGATTACCGGACAAGCAGTTTAATGAGCCATTTGTTAAAGCTATTCCTGAAGATCATCCATCAAAGAATATACAGAAAATGCGAAGAAAACATAGGAAGAACACAGTTCGGTTTTAGAAACGCAGTAGGAACAAGAGAGGCGCTATTCTGCGTACAAGTCTTATTCCAGAGATGTAGAGATATGAACTGCGACATATACGCTTGCTTTATC
>JABXWE010002213.1:0-13581 GCA_014611495.1 Limonius californicus | reverse complement strand
TCTTCTTATTCCTAGTGTTCTTAGGTCTTCCTTTATGTCGTAGAGCTATCATTTTCAGGGTCTTCCTCTTTTTCTTCTGCCCTCTGACCATCTGTCCGAGCCAACTTAGGCGTTGCTTTCTGATGAACGGAACCAGATCCGGTTCTTGGTACAATACTCTAAGCTCTGTGCCTTTTGTTTTTTGATCGCGTGGTACAATAATTGATAATAGAATCACAGGCAGCATCAGAACTGTATTATAATTATTATCTTTAAAAACTAATCTGTCTTGGACGTTCCATACTTTAAACTAGTAGTTCTTAAACTTCTTTTTCTTATGATATACTGTAACACCCTACTTTTTTCTATGATAGCCTCCTATCTATAACTAATTGAAAAATATTTAAATGTATGAAAAGCTATTGCTCTTCAACCATAAACGAATCGTGCTTCAATGTTCACACTACGACTCGAATTATAGCGTACTTAGTAAACACAAATGTTGTGTAAACTAATTAATAAAGAAAACACCCAAAGCCTCGAACTATGTCATCAATAGAACCTTGCAATTTGAACTTTGAACATGGGATTTAATATAACCCTACTACGAATTTCTGCAAGTAACAATTACCTAACAAAACCACAACCATACGTGAGTAGATAACCCGTTGCCGTAAGATGACCAAAAAAGTAAGATATCCTTGTTTGTGAAGCAGGCAACTACTACTAATACAGGACATGAGTGGCATTATCGTATACTAGCAGCAGTTTTACCATTCCTCCACGTTCTTGAAGGCCAATAGCGCATCAACTCGTCCAGGAGAACTTCTAATTCTCGTATCGAACCTATTGCTTTCGTTTCTACAGACTACTGTACCAGCCGCCACTGGAACGCCAGGAAGTAGAAGTTTGATAAACTATATGAGGATTGAGAAAGAATTACGTTTTTTGCAGTATAATCTATATTAACAGTAGGAAGTCTCCCACTGCAGATAAATTGTAGTATTGGTTTATGCATGACGGTGCACCAGCCTACTTGTCTCATATTGTTATTGATTAGTTAAACACTGCATTTGATAACCGATAGAGTCGTCGGAATGGATCCGCTCAATAACCATCGAAATCACCCGATCTACCGCCCTCGGACTATTTTATGTGAAATTGGATGAAGCCTAGGCCGTTACAGAATCACATCATTGAAGTTGCAGCACTGTCAAAAATAACCAGAGGACCGTAGATTCAACAAAAGAGAGGTCACTTTTAATGGTTTCTGTTTAATATGTATTTTTAGTCTTTAATATCTCGGTGTGTTCTGACGTACAAAATATGTGCTTAGGATAATTTTGTGCAATTTTGTACTATAGTATATATCAGCAGCATATAATTATATCCAAGAGTTGCTGTTTCGGGAGTTAACATGATCTACCAATAATATCAAAATTTATGGCAGTACAAGGCATCTACATCGCAATAACTACATCTTAAAAAAACACCTCAGCAACTGTATCTTGCCAACGTTAAGCTTTCCAATACCAGGATGTTATGTTTACCAAGACAATACAGAAAATAAGGATTCCAATTTAACAAACTCTAATACACAAAATAAACTAAATTAGATATTACATTTTTCATACGGTTTCTGTCTCTACTTTTGTTGCATACAAATTTGTTAAAAATGCAACCACATTTATTAAAAACAACAGAAATCAGTCGATTGGTTTATACCTAGTCAAGGACTATATACGAGGTGTATTCAATTGAAACCCATGCTTATAATAAAATTATTCAACAATTTAATTACAAATAATTACCGTCACAGTTAAAGCACCTATCCCATTGTTTTACTAACCGACGTATACATGCTCATAGAATTCTTGTGGTTGCTGATTGAAGAAGTGTTCCATAGCTATCTGTACTTCTGCGTCAGACTCAAAATGTCGACCTTTTAACACCTTTTTCAGCCGTCCAAACATAAGGAAATCACCAGGCGATAGATTCGGGCTATAGGATGGATCCTCTAAAACCCTCTATTTATTTTGTTAAAGATTTTCTTGTACTACATTAGCAACATGAGACCTAGCATTGTCGTGCAGGAAAATGACCCCACGCGTAAGTTTTCCTGGACGTTTCCGTCGTATTGCTTGATGAGGCTTGTTCACAGTTTCATTGTACATATTTGCATTGGCATTTACTACAGGTCTTAAACTCTATCAACAAGGGTCCTTCATGGTCGAAACCAAATGTAAATGTTATTTGAATGTTTCCACTGCATCGACGATAACTTACTGGAGGGCTCGATGGCACCAAGTTTCATCACCAGCAACTATTGACAGATGAAAGTCATCGCCATTTTGCCTGTAGTCTGTGAGGTGTTGCAGAGCTAAGCCCATTCGCAAGCATTTTTGTTCATTAGACAAGAGACGAGTAATCCATTGCTAACAGATTTTGCTGTAACACAGATTACGAACAATACTATGGACAGATTCTACACTCGCACCAACAATTTCTGAAATTCGACGATTTTCTCTAATAAGGTCTTCCACACATGCCGTATTGTTTTCTGTTAATGCAATACACCGTGCACCTGGTCGCGGCTCATCCATAGTGCCCTCTTTTCCATTCTTAAATTTTCGGCGCCAATTCTTCACAGTTGGGTACGCAATACATGCATTTCCAGGCACTGCTTACATTCGCATATCTGCAATCTGCAATGGCTACACACCCTCAGCGCATAAAAATTGTAGGGCCGCACGCTGATCAAACTTGGACGAATTGTCAACAACAAACGCCATTTAAAAATCGAAGTTTTAATAGTTAGAATCAAATTCAAACGCCGGAAACTTGTTAATGTGTTACTTACAAACACTACTAACATTAATAAATGTCATTTGATTTATTGCATTTGTTTTCAAGGTTAAGTTGATCAAAAATGGGTTTCAGTCAAAAAAGCCTCGTAAAATGTATAGTCCTTGACCTAGTGCATCTTTTATTGTATCATGTGCGCGTTATACAGAATTCTTTTTCAGGTAGAAATTTGTGGGTCTAAGACCACTGTAAAATCCAACCGCTATATGATCAAGTGAAAATTGAATAACTTCTAAAATCCCCTATTCAAGCTGCGTTCAGATTTCTGTTTCACTAAAATCATAAATCTTGACGTAAGAATCCCATTCTTAGGTGTGATGTCACATCTCTCCGCCACTGGAAACGGAAAAAATATATTATAATGTTATTAAATTGCTGTCAAACACAAACGAGAAACTTTCCTCGAGAATTGATTGTCTTCAAATCTCACCTATGTGATTCAGAGAAAAAGTGGAACTTTCTAAGGAAAACGCGCAGCGGAAAAGAAAGTTGTTCGCTTTCTTAGTTACTATGTCGTACAAAAGTTTCTGATCCTTGCACTTAAAACTTTAAACGAATTTCCAGGCTTTATAGAAAATATTGAACATTTCTGGGTTGCTTTCCGGATTTAAAAGTTAGAATAAAAGTGCGCAACGGGAGGGGAAGCGGACCTTTCAATTTTAGAAAACAATTCCGTCCACGAAACACAACGGAAAAAATAGCTCGATCAATAAAAATTTTATTACTAGGAGGTAAGGAAAATATATGTGTCCGCAGTAAAAAAGGTCTATGTATAAATCATCTACGCAAATAAACTTTTGTTTGGCCAAAGGAAACTAAAATTACAATAGCTCGCCTGCAGACTCGTGGGTGTTACACCTTCCGTGCATTATCGTAGATGAAAATACCCACATGGAATACCAAGATCTTTCTCTGATTACTTTCTGTGAATTCCAACATAAATTTAAAGGCGCTTCTTGCATGGAATTCCAGAGAGTACTTGAACTTGACTCTTTCGGGTACCTCGGGGACGGGGACCAGAATTTACCTCAAAAAATGCCGACCCTTGACGGTTTCCTCGCTTGAATCAATTAATTTAAATCCCGAGCAGACAACAATGAGTAAATAAAATTAAACATTTAGCAGCACTGGATCCGAGTTGACTGAATTTGTTTATGTTTGTCTGTGTTTGAATTGGTCGAGGGTGAAGTTCGGGTCCGTAATCTGATGTGATGACCTGACGGTTCAGTTACAGCTGTAATGGCACACCTGCGTCCCCAGCCTGAGCAGAATGGAAGGGTTTACATAAAATCGCTTTCGAAACGGATCGAACACGTGCAGCTTCAGCAAAAAATCTGGAATATCAAATATTTGAAGCGAAATCAAAGTCGGTGTGTAAGCATAATATTTTAGTGAAAAGGGCAGTGATTTTATGGTACATTTGAATAGCTACAAATAGGTTGTAAACTAAACACTATTTGCTTATTGATAGATGAAAATCACCAACTCATGTAAGAGCAGCTTATGTACAGCAAGATTCTTGATATAACAAGTTTACAGCCTACATTTTAGGATTTGGATTGTTTCTTATAATGTATTTCCTTCACACAATAATCGTATCTCTGAAAAATCAAAACATGTTTAGCATTTCTTGTTTAAGTGATTTAGAAATTAATTAAATCCTGCCAAACTTCGTCTACAAATTTCTATTAAAAATTCTAATTCAAATAAAGGACCCAATTTTACTGTTTTTTAGTGTAGTTGTCTCAGCTTACTTCGATATTTATATTCTTCACTCCTAGCCACAGAAGGTTTTACTAGTACACTTTCAATGATCTTAAATATATGACATTTTCCACTCTATTTCTGACTATTGGCATGGAAAAAATGTAAAGTAACAACAAATCTAATAAAGCTATATTAAGTTACCCTATAATAAAATAAGTTGTTTAATCACCTATAAATCAAATCCTAGGTAAATTTTACGATCTTGAATTTTGATTCGTCAAGTTGTACAACTTTGTTTCTTGGTGGTTCAACTGGTTGTTTTGATTGATATTCATCTTCAGAAAAGCATAGAGGATACCTTTCAACCTTATCTGTGCATTCTGCAGCAAATATAAGTAAAAATGAAATGATTTTGACAGCTTTATAAAACATGTAAATTTGTGAATTTAATACTTTCTTTTAGAGAACAATATGTTTGTAATAATGTCCTTATGTGTGTAAGCAAGCTTTGTGTTAATTTTGATTAATATTGAAGTTGTTTACCAATCTCATTACTTAATTTACAAACCTCGTAATTGAGTCTGATTTCCGGAATGGCATTAATAAAAGTAGACCTTGTCTAAACGTTTCCTGTAATGGCTTGCTTTAAAGCTGTTTTTTACTGTGTTGCCAGAAACACTGTAAATTGATTTTAGAGGTACGGGCACTGTAGCACGTAAATCTGGAGGAAGCTGACATATTGTTGAATTTGACTCACACCACCGTTCATCACTAATGAATTAAGGATGAGAAAAATCTGCGCAAAAATGGTTCCAAAAAACCTTTTGCAAGACCAGAAGGACATCAGGAGGGAAAGGTTTGAAAATGATCCCCATTGTCTGGAACGTGTCACTAATCGTGACGAGCATGGAACCGCACACTTCAACCTCCTCAAGGCCAAAAAGAGCAAGAATAAGCAAGTCAAAAATCAAATGCATGCTGGTTTGCTTCTTGATAGCCAGGAAATCGTTCACAAAGAGGTTGTGCCTCAAGGCCAATGGTTAATCAACACTTTTACATAGAGGTTCTTGAAAGACTTCGAAACGGGTCATGCGTGTGAAACTAAACATCAAGAACGGCTGGGTGTTGCATCACGACAATGCGCCTTGTCACACAGGAATTTCAATAAATGATTTTTTGGCCAGTAAGAAAATTCCTGTGGCTCCTCAGCTTCCTTATTCGCCCGACTTGAGTCCTTGTGACTTTTTCCTCTTCCCGAGACTGCGAAATCACCACAAGAGACGTCACTTTGGGACACTGGAAAACATTGAAACGGCTGTAGGTAACCGGCCAGCTGAAAGCTGTTCCAGATCCGAGTTCCAAACACTGCTATGAGGAGTGGAAGAACCGTCTCCAGCGCTGTGTGGCTTCCCAAGGCAGTTACTTTGAAGGAGACAACGTTGAATTTTAATTTTATTCAAATAAAAAAATTGAAAAAATCAGTCGCTTTATTTAATTTACACATCTCTTATAAACACTATGTGTTGTTTAGTGAAAACCATTTAACTGATTGCAGCAACTGACTAGAGCTTTATAGTTTGACAGCTGTCAGATAATAACAATTATTATGGCAATCAAAAACCCCTTCTGTGTTTTCCACCGCCAGTCTTTATCGAAAATTTTGTTAAAAATACTATACAGGGTGTTAATGAATACGTGTTACAAATTTATAGGGTATGTAGGGGATTCAACGCAGACCCACTTTTAATAGAAACACATATCCGGAACGCACCGTTTGTGGGACTTAGGAGTAATACTCATAACAGTTAAAAAGTACAAGTACTGCTCATAATATTTTTATTTAGTTATTTATTTATTGCTGAAAATGAAGACTACCAACTTCAATGCAGGCATTACATTTTCGAAGTATATTTTGATATACTCTTTGATCAATCAGAAGAATACATGGTTGATGTAGTCTCGAACGCCAAGCGAAAAGTGTGCTGGCACCATGTTGCAGCCACATCTATTGATGAATCCTGAATGATACTTCTTCCAACAATTCTGGCAATGCTTCATGCAAGACGGTCAAGTAAATGGGACCGGTGAGATGGTGTAGAAAAAGATAACTGCTGTTATAGTTGGACCAAACTTGTAGTAGCGAATGTTAAGCTGTTGACTTAAAGATAACCTGCAAGTATTAGGGTCGTTGCAGGTAGGCGATCAAGAACGTATTCAGAAAAATTTGTGAATGGATAAATAAATATGTTATACAACCAGAAATGCTTAAAATAACACTTTATTGTTAAATTACGTAATATACACATTTGACACGCTTTTCTAATATTATTAAACGCAAATTTACATTTTATGTTGTTTGATTAATCGATGTCACTAAATTCTGAGGTATCAGAAGATGAATCAGCTCCTAAATCAATTATTGAAAGTTTGATTTCATATTTTGGAGCATACTTCTGCTCATCGGTATCACTACTTGCAATTTCCATAATTTTATTATTATCGTGCTTTCGAAAGCTCTCCAGAAAGTCATGATGTAACTGCGACTAGTCAAAATTACGACTGAATTTACCCAGAACAATAAACAAAGCATACTTTCGATAACAAATGATTCATACTGCAAAACAAATTTAACATGATTACCTACATCGTTAGTGGACAACAGCACTCATTATAAAGTTAAGATATTTAACAGTATTCAGGGAATAGATGGTCGGTCATCCGGTAATTTTAATGTAATTTTACCTAGATATTTTTATTATAACAATTTATAATATATATTATAATTATACCCAATTTCAATAGAAAGTTGCATCGCCGGATTTTACTGCCATTGCCAAGTAAGTTAAATGCGGCCCTGGTCACAGACCAACAAACACCAACACCAACGCTATTGTTCAGAGATTACATGCTACATGCTGACTAGTAATCGCATTTGAGTAGGGATTTAAACATTCGCCACTAAAAGTTTGGTCCTGCTTTACCTGTAGCTCAAAAATGGTGTACATCCTGTATATTATAATTAAATTGGTACATGTTGCCTAAAATTAATAAAGTTTAAAGTGAACGGTTTTATACAATTTATTCGGCCTTCTTCTGAAAATTAACTGATTTAAATAAAAGCAAACTTATAAAATAATGGATTTTGTAAATCCACTTGACAAGCTAAATATAAAAATTTTAAAAATAATTACCTTCCAGCTTACGTAATTTAAGTAACGCAAAAAATGTTTGCTTCTATGTGACACACTTTTTATGAAATAGCTACAGCACAGAGTTCTTTAAAAAAATTCAAAGAGGATAAAGTACGTGTTGGTGTCATGACGCGGTTTCCTTTACTTGAGAAATCACTCGAGCTCCGCAAATTCGTTTGCAAAGCCACGTCCTTTGAATACAACCCACATTCTAAATAGTAAATTGAGAAGGAAATTTCCTGCAAACGATCTTAAAATTACTCATTCATTAGACAAATAGACTTTACGTAATTAACATGTGATTTTAAAAAGAAGAGGTTTAAGTTATTCAAGAAGATGTTAGCGTTGACGTCCAAGTTCACTCACACTCTCTGATTTTACATTAAACATTCGCGTTTACTTCTTTCTGTACGTTTTATACTAAAAGGAAAAGAGAGATATATCCGCGCTAAAACGAAGTGACAGGAATCAGCATCGCTCAAAGAACTTAAAAGCTTAAAGCTTTATCCTGCACGCTGACAGGAATGACGTGCCCTTGTCCTTGATGACGGAAATCGCTCGAGGCGCACGTGATGTCTCATGCGTGAAAGAAACGTGCGTGCTTTGTATGCTACACGATTTTTTTACGAATAAATGGAAAGTAAGCAAGGGGAGAGATACAAATTAAAGAATTATACAAGGAAATACCTACAACATAGTTTGAATAGCTTGCGGGGCAGTATTTTTCTTCCTTTCTTCGGGCATCCCAGGAATTCAATTTGATTGTTATTTTATGTTTTAACATGTACCACATGTTTAAAAAGTATTTACGAAATACCTTTGTTGTAAATATTGAGAAATTTAATTAACTATATGACAACATTTTTGACAATAGAATTACATACCAAGATAATGGATTATTTCACGATATTCTAGTATACTTATTATTATTAAATAATTTGTTTCAAATTAACCCGTAACAACTGTTATTGTACAGGGCGATTCTAAACATTTGCGCACATCTTTAACCACATATAGCTAAGGTTATGTATGCCCTAAATCATTCAGTATTTTGTTTCAATTCAGCAACGTTACGGAGATATGGTGCTTCAAAGTTTATTTACATTTACATTATAATTCATTAAAATGATTAATCATTTCTTTGTTTCTTATCCAGTTTTGATAAACGTAGTTTTTTTTTTGAAAGCTGTCTAAGTTTAATTTCCACGTAGAAAAATCTACAGTTGTGTGTGAAAATTAGATAAAATCTAACCTAGAAGAGAAAACTGGTGTAAAAATATTTAAATTAAATGTATGTATGTAAATTGTCGTTTCTAGTCGAAATTCTGTTAAATAAGTCTTTAAATATTAAATTTTCGAAAGAAATTGTAAAGACTTTTTTTTTGTAAAAAAAGAATACTAGTTCAAAAGCTGCGAAGAAAACTCAGGTTAACCATCTCGTTTTCAATTTACAAATTTTTAAATCAAATTTTCATTTTGGGCCAGATATCATCCACTTTTCACATTCAATTATTCATTGGTAATTAAGCTTGGACTGTTATCTTTCGAAAAAACCAAAGTTTATCAAAATCGAACAAGAAACAAAGAAGTTATTTACATTTTAGTCAAGCGATAATGAAGACACTTTGACACCATACATCACCGTAACGGCGTCGAAATTTAAAAAATTTACTAGGTGATTTAGGGGTTTTATAACTTCAGCTATATGTGGTTAAAGTTTTTCGCACATGTTTAGCATCACCATATATACCCTCAGTATTACCTACTTAATTATAAACCTAACAATTAAAGAACATTAGTACCATTAGATAATTTATGATAAATGGTGGAACTAAAGCATTTCAATATTATCTCCATTGCCCACTACCTTCCTTTGTGATAACGCTTTCTATATCATGAAACAGTTATACACCTCGCTTCAGGGTGTTTTGGAATTATTTATAGTCAGCGACAGCATATGGAAACTCCTCAACTATATGTGGTTAAGGTTTCTAGCACATGTTTAAAATCACCCTGTACAGTAATATCTAAGAAATATCTACAATTATTTAAAAATATCTACAGTAAAACACCCTGCCGTAATATTACTAACATTGATATTTACACAAAGAATATGAAGAAAATAAGAGTCACAGAAGAAACAAAAGAGGAAAGAACCTAAGTGTAAAGACAAAGAAATCGTAAAGAAAACCGTGTTGCATTATTACAAGAATTAGGAACTATACTGCAAAATAATAATCGATAAATACACAGATAAGACTCGGCGATCCCATCAGTTAGTCACCTAGATCACCAGAGTTGAAGAAAATGAATTTTTTCCGTTGGGGACATATAAAGCACATTATATACCAGATCGCTGCAGCTACAGCAGAAGATATGAGACAACGCATAATAGATGCATTTTGGAACAATTTCCATTGAGTCGCTGCAAGCAGTAAGTAGGGGAGAGTGCTGTACCTTGGAACGGTTGTACCTTGGCACAGTGCCGATTTCAGACCAAGTAACGCCATCTGATAATTGATAGCGCAGTATGTTGATATAGTCGGTATGGTTGTATACTGCAATTAAGTTTTAGCGGTCTTAATTGCATATTTTGTGAGTTGGTGAATTAAAACAAATCGACGCAAGAAAAGTAAAATTTTAGGCGTTTGAATAATTACATTTTTAAGGAACAAATACAAATGCTTCAAGTAATACACTATTTTATGATGCCATGACGAATCAGCTAGTTCTAATCTCAAAGTAGTAGTGCCTATTTGTTTACAGTACTACCATATACTGTACCTTGGAACGTTACAACTGTTGAACCTTGGAACACTCCTATAAAGTGTTCCAAGGTACAACACTATTTTTTTAATTTAAGGAGTATCATTATCACGAAATACAGTGTAGGTAATGCGTGATTACGATGTTTTCACAGATATTCACGAAGCAGGGACGGCAGAAAAAGAGAAAAAATCTGTAAAGACGATATAAAAAGAGCAGTCGCCGCAGTAAAAAGCCGTAATATGTCGTTACGTGAAGCATTAAGAATCTATAACATTAAACTTCCAACTTTACACCGACACGTAAAAATGCATGCTCCAACCGAATTAGAAAACTACAATTACGTGGTAAATAATGCTATAAAACAAGTATTCTCCAACCAAATGGAGCTTGAATTATTACATTATGTGAAACAGGCAGCTCGAATGCATTATGGGTTGAACAAAAAGGAGATGCGAAGATTTGCCTACCAATTCACCAACGGTAATAATTTAAAATATCCTCAAGGCTGGGATGAAAATAAAATGGCCGGTAGTGCATGGATGCGAAGATTTCTCAAGAAGTTTTCAAGTCAAATTTCACTACGAAAACGAGAATCTACGTCTCTTGCTCGTTCAACATGTTTCAATCGAATAAATGTGCAAACCTTTTTCACAAATTTAAAAAAAGTCCACGAGAAATATGATCCATTTCCCCCCCATAAAATATATAATGTAGACGAGACGCGGATGTCCACCGTACATGTACCTCCTAAAGTTTTAGCACCGAAAGGCATAAAACAACTCGGATGTGTTACCTCTGGAGAAAGAGGACAAAATGTCACATTAATTGCAGGGATCAACGCAATTGGTAACCATTTACCTCCAATGTTTGTATTCCCTGGGGTACACTTCAAAGAATTCATGATCAAAGGCGCACCAGTTGGAAGTAAAGGAGGGGCCAATCAATCTGGTTGGTCCAACGAAAGACTTCTCCTGGAGTGGCTTGATTTTTTTATTGAACATGTGAAACCAAGCAAAGAAGAACCTGTTTTGTTGATTTTAGATAACCACGAAAATCACGTCAGCATGTCTGTGATTAGAAAAGCTCGTGCGTTTGGTGTAAAGATGCTTACTTTCCCACTCCATACGTCGCATAGACTTCAATCTCTCGATCGCACAGTTTTTGGTTCTTTTAAAATTCACTACAATAGAGCTGTGAATGACTGGATGTCTTGTCACCCGGGGAAACCTCTGTCTATTTACGAAGTAGCTGAAATGGTGGGAAGAGCTTTTCCTCTCGCATTCACAAGCAAAAATATTATAAGTGGCTTCGCTGCAACTGGCATATTTCCTCCCAATGAAGACATATTTACGGACGAAGATTTTCTTCCTTCCTACGCAACCGACAGATCAAATCCTGAATCAAGTCTACCCATGAGCCAGAATTCAAACATTCCAACTTTACAGAACCCACCTGGTACTTCAACCAAGTGCCAACTCAACAACTTGAAAGGCACATTGACGCCAGAAAATATTAGGCCATTTCCCAAGGCAGCACCTCGAAATCCAACTTCAAAAGGAAGGAAGAAAGGAAAATCCACAATTCTAACGGAAACTCCCGATAAAACTGAAACTGAAAACCTATCGCCTTCACCGCTACCTGAATGTAGCAAAAATAAAACTAGGAGAGTTGAAAGGGTTAAAAAAGTCTTCAATACAGAAGAAAGCGATGAAGAAAGCGATGGATGTTTATCCCTTAGGGGATCTTCCGATGATGATTTGGATCTTTCCAAAGAAGTTGTAGAGAAAGAGAACGAAGATGATATAATCGATGTCGCTATGGGAAATAAAACCACCAAAGATTTTCTGGATCTCAGGGATGTTGTTCGTGAAATAGGTCAATATGTTGTTTTCCTTTACCAAAAAGAGGTCTATCCTGGAAAAATTATCAACCTTGATAGTAAGGGTGCAACCATTTCTTCAATGCAAAAATCTTTAAAATTTTGCAAGTGGCCGGACAAAGAAGACATCCTGACCTATCCATAGGATGACATTATTGGATCTATTAAGCCTCCCAAACAGATCTCCCGAAGAGGTTTCTTTTCAGTGCCTGAATTAAACAAATTCGAATAGTGTTGTGTATTTTTTTAAATTTAATTGAATTTGTTGTTGGTTTAAGTTTCTATGGTTTTATTTTTGAGCTTGAATGAATTTTTTTGAGGTTTTATATGAATAATTTGTTTGATTATCCTTATTTATGTCATGTTCAAAGGTACATTATATAGTGTTCCAACGCCGGTCTTGTACCTTGGAACACTTGTAGTAGGTCCGGTAAATTGCATATAAAATATTTATTTTTCAGTATTTATTCTTAAAATTTAGCAACAAACATTGTAAAAGATGATGTTAAATAAAGATTATCAATTCGGATAAATATAGGCAATACTTGTTTTTTTAAAAATAAAAAATCAAAAACTGTTCCAAGGTACAGCACTCTCCCCTACTAGCAGTCGACTGAATTTTGCGTCGAGCATTCGTCGATTTTCCGCTCCGAACTAATGTTTCTCAAATAGTAGCACGTGTGGAGCAGCGTGGTTGGTATGTGACGAATAGTTTGACGAATAATTCACCAAATAGCAATCATTCGGAATGGCAAATACCGTAGAGGTGGCGCTTTATTACTTTCGGGTGTTGTTCGCCGGGCCTTTAGACACGGTGTAAAACACATAACCTCACTTAGTACATGTCAAACTGCATCCCGGAAAACAGAATTTAGATTTGGAACTGGAAATGTAAGTAGAAAATAAAAAGGTGATGTATATGCATAAGTTTTTCTGGTGGTGTGTTACAGGTTTGTTAATCAATGAGGAGAAGAAGGATGGTAGAAAAACTGTTCATTGCCAAATAATTCGAGATTTAAGATGTTTCTCTGATTAGATCCGATTGCTAATTGAAATTAGTAGTCTGATGTAATCTCTTTAATATCCAGAAGGAAGAGGGCTTTAAAAGTTACATATAGTGATTTTTATATTTGAAAATGGAAGTACGTAATAGTTGCATACAATTTATAACTACCCGTTTTATTTTTCAGA